>JADRCH010000305.1:4605156-4608472 GCA_019843965.1 Rhynchomys soricoides | reverse complement strand
AGAGAGAGAGAGAGAGAGAGAGAGAGAGAGAGAGAGAGAGAGAGAGATCCTTTAAAGAGCAAGGGAATCTGGAATATTAGAGGTCTGATTCAGTATAAGAGCTTTTCAGTTGGAAGTACCAATAACAAGGAACTGACAAGCATATGCTCTTTTGAACAAATTAATTTCTGTGAATATCAGTTTATATCATACTTTTCAGTTTTATGCATATCATTTTATATCATCCATAATGGTTCATTTCTTACATATCTGTTTATTTCTCTGTACTGGCTAGTTTTGTGTGTCAACTTGAAAAAGGCTAGAGTTATCACAGAGAAAGGAGCTTCCATTGAGAAAATGCCTATATGAGATTCAGGTGTAAGACATTTTCTCAATTAGTGATCAATGGCTGAGGGCCCCTTGTGGGTGGTACCATCTGAGGGCTGGTAGTCTTGGGTTCTATAAGAAAACAGGCTAAGCAAGTCAGTACATAACATCCCTCCATGGCCTCTGCATCAGCTCCTGCTTCCTGACCTTCTTAAGTTCCACTCCTGACTTCCTCTGGTGATGAACAGCAATTGGAAGTGCAAGCTGAATAATCCCCTTCCTACCCAACTTGCCTCTTGGTCATGATGTTTGTGTAGGAATAGAAACCCTCACTACGACATTCTCTAATCTATGTTGGGATCATAAGTTCTTTGTTTTTTTAATTTTATCTTAGTTAAAATAGATTTTGCTTTTATACAATATATTTTAATAACAATTTCCCCTTCTCTGACTCCTCCATCTCCAGTTCTTCTCCATCTCCCTTCTCATCTGGATCAACACCCTGTCTGTCTCTATTTAGAAAACATACATCTAAGGGATAATAGTAGAATAAAATAAGACAAAATAGAAACAGACCAAACAGAATAACAAGAACAGAAAAGGAAAGAAGAAAGAAAGAAAGGAAGGAAGGAAGGAAGGAAGGAAGGAAGGAAGGAAGGAAGGGAAGGAATAGGGTAAAGAGAACTGCAAGTACCACAAATAGATGCATACACAGATAGCAGGAAGCCAATATAGACCAAAAGGGTTTTGTGGTGATTTGAATAGGTTTTGGCCCTCATAGACTCATGTGTTTAAATATGTGGCAAAGAAGAAGTGGGACTGTTAGGTGTTTTGGCCTTATTAGAAGACCTTGATATAGGAAGTTTGTCACTATGGAAGTTGAACTTTGAGGTCTTCTCCTGGAAGCTTTTAGACCAAGATGTGGAACTCTCAGCTCTTCCAGCACTATGTGTGACTTCAAGCTGCCATGCTTTTCTCCATGATGATAATTGACTAAACCTCTGAAACTGTAAGCCAGTCCCAATTAAATATTTTTTTTTTAATAAGACTTGCCTTGGTCATGGTGTCTCTTTACAAAAATAAAAGCCAAAATAAAACATGGTTGTAAGGTCAAAATAAAATTTCCTGACACAACATTATGAAATAAAGAAGATGCTATTGAGTTAATCTTCTTTTGGCCATCTACTGCCTGTCATGGGGTCTACTTTAAGAGTAATATGTTTCCCTGCATGATAATGATACAGAGACAGACAAGTTGACCAAATGAATAGAATTGAAGACCCAGAAATAAAATCACACCCTTATGGACACTTTGACAAGGAAGCCAAAAATATACATTGAAAAAAAGAAAGAATATTCAATAAATGATGTTGGTCTAGCTGGCAGACAGTATATAGAAAAATGAAAATAGATCCATATTTGTCACCTGTCAAAAAGCTCAAGTCCAAGTAGATCAGGGACCTCAGCATACAATCAGATACACTGAATCTAATAGAAGAGGCAGCGGGAAGCATTCTCAAACTCATTGGCACAAGGGGGTAGAGGATTTCTTAAACAGAATACCAGTGGTTCAGGCTCTAAGATCAAGAATTGATAAATGGGACCTCATGAAACAAAAAAATTTCTGTAAGGCAAAAGACATAGTCAATAGAATAAATTGTCAACCTACAGATTGAGAAAAAAGTCTTCACTAACCCCACATCCAACAAAGGGCTAATATCCAAAAATATATAAAGAACTCAAGAAGCTAACCAACAAAAATATAAACAACCCAATCAAAAAATGGAGTGTAGAACTAAACAGAGAATCCACAAGACAGGAATTTCAAATGTCTGAAAAGCAATTGAAGAAATGTTCGAAGTCCTTAGTGTTCAGGGAAATGCGAACTAAAACATCCTTGAGATACCACCTTATACAAATCAGAATGGCTAAGATCAAAAACTCAGGTGACAGTACATGTTGGCAGGAATGTGGAGAAAGAACACTTTTCTATTGCTAGTGGGATTGCACACTGGTAAAAGCACTCTGGAAATCAATCTGGAGGTTCCTCACAAAACTGGAAATAGATCTACCTGAAGACCTACCTATACCACTCTTGGGCATATATCCAAAAGGTGCCCCACCATGCCACAGGGGAACATGTTCCACTATGTTTATAAACGCCTTACTTGTGATAGCCAGATGTCCCACAAGGTAAGAATGAATACAGAAATTGTGTTTCATTTACGTCAATTTATTCAATGGAATGGAACTCAGCTATTAAGAACAAGAATATTTTGAGTTTTGCACGCAAATGGATGGAACTAGAAAATATAATCCTGAGTGAGGTAACTCAGACTCAAAAGGACATGCATGATATGTACTCACTAATAAGTGGATATTAGCCAAAAAAAAGTACAGAGTATCCAGGATACAATCCTCCGGACTCAAGAAGGTTAACAAGCTAACGGGCACAAATGAGGATGTCCAAGTCCCACTTGGGAAGGAGAAGAAAGCAATCAAGCAATCATGGTGGGGTGTCAGAGAGAGGGAGGGACCTGGGTGAGAAGGGGAAGGAAGGGGAGGGGATCAGGTATTAGGACGGTGGGGTGGGGACAGAAGCCCCAAGGCCAAGCCCCAAGGGCCAGCAGGAAGAATGGAAACAAGCAACCTTGGGAGGTAGAAGGTGGGGCAACCCTCTAGAATATTCCAGAGGCCTGAGAGGTGAAAGACTCTCAGGACTGAAAGGGAGAGACCTTCAGTGGGGAGAGGGGATTTGTAGAGTCTACCTACAGTAAAAAGACAGGACATTAAGTAGAGGGATGGGGTTGCCATCCCGCAATCTAAAACTTTGACCCAGAATTGTTCCCATGTAAAAGAACTGCAAGGATAAAAGTGGAGAAAAGGCTGAGGGAATGAAGGTCCAGTGACAGGCCCAAATTGAGATCCAGCTCAAGGGGATGCCACAAGTCCTGACACTATTACTGATACTATGGTGTGCCTGTAAACATGAACCTATCATGACTGCCCT
>JADRCH010000305.1:4417656-4602656 GCA_019843965.1 Rhynchomys soricoides | reverse complement strand
TTATACTGAACCTATGCTGGCACCATGTAAGAGCAGAGGAATTATATGAAATGAGTTGTTTGGGGTTGTGAGCAGGGTGTGTTGGCATCTGAGAATGCTGATGGGGTTTGAGGAAAGGCTTTCAGATACCTTCCAGAATATGAAAGGCTTTGGCTGCTGAACTTTAGGTCATTGGCTGTGTATCCCCTCCCCAACTCTCCTCACCATCCTCCAACCCCAGCAATTCAATTTTGGCATCTAAGACATTTTTTTTCTGTTATGCAGCAAAGACAGATTTTAATGTTAGAGACTGGGTGAAAAATTGAAAGAAATGAACAAAGGTAGAATTTTGTGCATTTGATGGGTTCTAACATATGGAAATTCACTGCAAGAAAATGAGAGGTATTTTATCCCAAGAATTTAGAAATGTAAAATGCATAAAATTTAATACTTATCACAACAGCTACCTACCATAATGATTTGAAAGGAAAAGTAGCTCAAGTTATGCACATACTTAAGATTGAAAAATATCTTCTGAATAAATACAATGGATATTTTTCTCATGCTTAACGTAATTCTATTCCTACTCATTTCAATGCAATTTAGCATGGTCATAAGATTCCAAGGGGAGCCTACAGAGATGTGTTATAATGTCAAATTGCTATATGAAAACAATTTTGATAAGCCCATGGACACCACATTATAATGACAAATTATAATGACAAAATGGTTTCATGTTTCCATGGCGACCAAATTATAATGTCAAATTGATGGCAAAATGAGGTCAATACAAATCTACATGGGCCAGATTGTGATGTTAAAGCAGTGCGAAACAATGTCAACACAAGTCTGGAAAGCTGTGTTGTGATGTCAAGATGATATCAAAATTGCAACAGAACAGATCAGTAGAAATCCAAGTAGCATCTTTATGAGGACATTCCCATGGAGCACTATTTTAATGTAGATTTTACCAGTGTTAACAGAAATACAGTAAAATCAAGCAAATGATGAGCTTGTGCACTAAATAATCTGACTTTAACTATTACTAAAATTTCACATTCTCGGAAGTGAATGCTCAGCCATGAAAAGTTAGCAGGAAGGTCTAAGCTGTGTTACAAACTAGTGGAGAAGATCTATTAAAGAATCTGTTTAGATGTAAATGACTCCCCTCATTTACAATAGAAGTGGAAAAGTACCCATAGGGAGACAGTCTGATTAATTCAGTTCTCTCTAAATGGTTTCTCCGACAGTCTTTTCTGCTGAAATGTCTTGGGGCATGCTTCTCCCAAATTGGGTACGATGTCACACCTTTTCATTCTTTCTTTCTAAAGATGTTAAAATATTTACAGTTAAAATTTGTATTGGATAAATTATACACTAAGTAGTTTAACACTTCCTTAAGCCTACCATTGTCGGAAATAGTGTGAAGCACAATATTATTTTCAGTGATGACATTGTTCCCACTTGTTCTTAAGTAATAAATTATATTGACATAATTTATCTTGAATAAGGGCAATAAATATTTTAACCTAATGCTAATGCCAATCAGGTGGCCTGTTATATCTGTGTGGAGTAGACTACATTTATCACGGCTCCCAGGTCCTAATATTTTTTTTTCCTCCCAGTGGTAGCTTTGAGTTTTTGAAGAAGCAATTGACAGCACACTCCTGAAACCATGACAAAAAAATACATTCTGATTACTTGAAAAATATGAATTACTTTCATCAACTTAAAAGGGAAAATCACTACTGTTAGACACTTTAAAAAATCATACAACTGTGAAACATTCTGTGAATGGACATTTACCATTCTGTGTCATGATTAAGGTATGGCTTCATAAGTAAAACCCTTTTATCCATGTTAAATATATTCATGTCTCCAATAAACATATTTTAGTTGAAGTCAGTGAACCAGCTAGTATGTTAGTAAAATAATTGAAATGGTTTTAATGGTTTGTTTTGTAAAGTCCATCAATTGCTTTAAACACTCAAGTTAACTAAGCCCATCTGTCAGGAGAGCATTCAAGTTGTTGTTGTTGTTCTTATGTTTTTTTGTTTCTTTGTTTTTGTTGGTGTTGTTGATCTTTTAAAGGAAAATGTGGGTCAAATTATATATATATATTTATTCTTCAGAATCCTAGATATAAAACACACAAATTGCAGACAATGCATATTGTACTTTAGGGGAAAAATGCTTTGTTTTCAGCAATTTGAGAAAGAATGAAGAACCAGAAGAAGAATATGTCCTGAAAAAAACAATCATCTAACTGAAGGCAGTTAAAAATCAATCATGTAAAGAAGAATACAGGGCTATACAGAAAGAAAATGAAAGGAGGAAGTCCTAAAGGAGGAAGAGAAGACAGAAATAGAAAAAGGGACAGAGGTGAAAGGGGAGCAGGGAGATGAGAAAGAGGAAGAAATGAGGAGAGGGAGGAAGAAGAAGAAGATGAGGAAAAGGAGTGTTTTTCTGATGGATCCCCCATAGACTCCAAGTGAAATCTTACCTCTTGCTATAATTTGAAATTTAAGAAATTGTTTATTTTTTAAATCTTTTTTTTCATTACATATGGTATTAGAGGGAATTTTGTTTTTCATTTAAGGCATGTAAGTGTAAACCCATTCTCTAACAAATTGGCTTAACAAGAGGAAGATATAAGAAATGGAGAAAGTATTTAACTTTGTGGCATATGAGCATTTTCTTGGTAAAGACCTGGGGGGATAGCATGATTTTACACTACACTGAGCTTGAAGACATATCTTTCTGCCAAAACTCATCCTATCAGTATGGCAATCTTTTTCTCTATTCCAAAGAAAGAACATATTTTTTTTTTTTGAAATTTGTTTTAACTCCTAATTACAAATAAATAAATAAATAGTCAGTAAACAAACAAACCTTAATTTATTAAAAATTCTGGTCTCCAGCTTGCCACTTTATTCTTTCTAGAGGAAGTTTCACAAGATGAAACAGTGCTTGGATTTACAATGGGAGCACTGCTCTCTCAATAGACAGAAGACACAGATACAAAATGAAGCAGAGACATTCAAATTCTTCTTGATGAAGAGGAAAGCATAGGATGGGGTGGTAATACAAATGAGAAAAATGGGAGGGCCTACTCTGCAACTTTAGAAATTCTTTCTAGCTTCTGTTTTTACTGTATATGTTTTAAATAAACCTTTTCTGTCTTCTCTTCAGGATTTTGTTTTTGTTTTGTTTTTCTTTGTTTGTTTGTTTTTACCAGTCCTTATTATGAAAGTTCATGTTAACCTTTAAATATTTGTTCTGTCTTGCTTCCTAAGAGTATTTTGTTACCTGGGGCCTTGAGATGTACTTAAGTGGGCATCAATGCTCAATTTGTTGCTTTGGTTGTTTACTTTTTTGTTTTATTTGTTTGTTTACTATACATTTTATTATATAAAAAGTTTTACATTTGAAAATATTTTGGTCATATTTTTTTCCTTCCCCATGTCCTTCCACAACATCCTCCCCTCCTTACAGACCCACACACAACTTTTAATTTTTTTCTCAAAAAGCACACCAAAAAACAATACAACATCAAAATTCCCAAAACCAAGAAAACAAAATGAAACAACACCCAAAGAGAAAAATAAACAAATAAAAACAAACAACAATCACACTGTAACTAATCCAAAGCACACATAAAAATCATGGAGTCCATGATATCTTGCTTTACTACTCCTGAACATGAGAGCTATCCTGGAATGATTGATATACCCAGCATCACTCTCTTTCTCTTTGCCTAATGAGATTTATCTGTCCTCCCTAGCCCATTACCCTATACCTATTCTCAGAGGTTCTATGAGTTATAACTAGATTATCATTGACTGAACAGCTAATATCCATGTATAAGTGAATGCATATAAATTTTGCCTTTTGAAGTCTGGAATATCTCTTTCTGTTTTTTTCCTATTTTGATTGGTTTAACTGCAAATTTCATGATGTCATTTTTTTAAGGGCTAAGTAATATTCCAGTGTGCAAATGTACCATATTCTTCATTCACTCTTCTGTTGAGGAGCATTTAGATTGTTTCCAATTCCTGACCATCATTAATAGAATTAGCAGTGAACATAGTTTTGCAACTGTTTCTGTGGTAGGATGAAGCATCCTTTGTGTATAGGTCTATGAATGGTATAGCTGGATCTTGAGATATATAGATTCCCATCTTCCTTATCTTGTTTTGTTAAGCATCATGAATCTTTATTTAGTAGATTAAACATTGCAGTTAAAGTCAGATATACTGTGTGCAATTCCCAATAAAATCCCTGTGTATTACTGCTCCTGTAAACTTCTCTGGTTAACAACACTCTATGCTGTACTATGCACTGTGTGGAGAAGAAATTGTGTTGTCTTTCATAAATAAAATACCTTGTCCGGTCTCAGTGAGAGAGGAAGGGTCTAGAGACTTGAAGTGCCAGGGTGGGGGAATACCCAGGAGGGCCCCCACCTGCTCAGAAGAGAGGGAAGAGGGATGTGGGAAGAATTGTGGGAATGGGCAGTGAGTTGGATGACATAAGTAAATAAATAAATAAATAAATAAATAAATAAATAGGCTCCTAGCCAGCAGGTCCAGGCGAGAGGAGAGAGCCTGATACAGCCTGGTGCTGAGCAGGATGACCAGTATCGGTGGCCTGAAGAAACAAATCAGGCCATGAGTCTTGTCAAAGAAAGAACTCAACTTTATTGTATCACCCCTAGCTTATATAGAGAAGGCAAAGGGGGTGGGCCTTTAAGTATGGGGAGATGAGGAAGGGGAAGGGATAAGTGACAGGGCCAATAGCAAAGCTCTACATCAGCAATGACAGGGCAGTAGGAGGGCCAAGCAGGTGTTGCTGAGTCACCCCTATACAGAAGTGACTGAGACAGGTCTCAGAACTCCAGCCAGGCTCTGATTTATCTTCAAGTCCCAAACCAGGGTCAAAATGGGTCCCAAGACTACCACTTCCCAGGACTCCACCCTCTCACCCTTGGGACAGCAGGGGGTTGGGGGAGAACACCCCCAGTGCCATGCCTGGACTCATCACCATGGAGACAGCCATTGAGAGTAGCGGCTCAACCCCTGAGCACAGTGAGACATCAGAAGGTCCAACAAAATACTATGTGTCTTTTCTCTAGCCTAGCCACAACCAAAGAGCCTTGCCTGACCCACCTCAAGGGGAATAGTACCCTGCTCATTTCAGGTTGGTGTCCAGCTATTGCTTATAGCATCAGAAAAAAGCTGTTATCCTTCATATATGCATTTGCTGTGCTCTAAGGATTTATTTTTTCTCTTTTTAAAATAAGATATTTTATTTATTAACATTTCAAATGTTATCTCTTTTTCCAGTTTTCTCTCTGGATACACCATATCCCTCCCTCCCCCATTGCTTCTATGAGGGTGCTCCCCCAACCCCCCACCCACCCACTCCAAGATCCCCAGTCTCTGGAAGGCTTTTCCTTCAGTCCCTGCTCTATACTTTGTCTCCATATTTTCTCCCATGAGTATTTTGTTCCCCCTTCTAAGAAGGACTGAAGCATCCACACTTTGGTCTTCCTTCTTCTTGAGCTTCATATGGTCTGTGAATTGTTTCTTGGGTATACCAAGCTTTTGGGCTAATATCCACTTATCAGTGAGTGTATACCATGTGTGTTCTTTTGTGACTAGGTTACATCACTCAGAATAATATTTTCTAGTTCTATCCATTTGCCTAAGAATTTTACGAAGTCATTGTTTTTAATAGCTGAGTAGTATTCTATTGTGCAAATGTACCCATTTCTCTGTTGAAGGACAGCTGCCTGAGCCTACAGCATTCTTATGCAGTAGAGAAGAAATCTGTACTGTTTACTCTACTGTGCCTTCTGTAGGGAGTGAAGGACAAGTCTATGCTTCTGAATGCCCACTTTAAAATAGTAGATGGTGAAAGAACTTTTGTTTTTGCTTTGTTGTGTTTGTTTGTTTGTTCTTAATTTGGCCACATTGGCACCTGGAAACTCAGCACCACATCTCTCTTAATCATATGAAAACATGTTAGCTCCATCCATGTGATGTTACTTGAAGAACACTGGAAGTTCTAAATATGGGCACTCCTGGATTGGCTAAGCTGGGTCTTTATCTAGTGCTGTGTTTCATGGGCTTCTGATAACTACATAAACCTGTTTTTGAGCAAGAAATTTTTACTGAGTTCTGAGAATCAGTCTATAGAATTATTCAAATCAAGAGTGGTCTCGGCAAACATAAGAACCTCCATGCATTTAGAATTACACCATCAACATTAAAAGAATATGATGCATTTGTAGGTTTCTGTGTTTTCCCAACTCTTTAAAAACTTTTAAAAGTAAGAAATCTCTAAAGATTTTATGCACTTCTATGTACTGTTACATACATATGGGTTTACTTCCATAAAGAAAACTGAGAAATGCTTGACAGGTATCACCCAGCTATAATCAAAGATTTATATAGAAAAAATAACTTTAACTATATTTATGCTGAAATTTAAAGACAATATGTTAAAATAATTTCATATTTATCTCAAATATCAAACTTAATTTTCTTTGTTGAAATCATTTCTATAATCATAGCATTTTCTTACAATGTTAAAATAATCATAGTTGGTATTTTATTCTTGAAAGGAATATAGGCAGAAAGCTTAATTTACAAGTTTTTGTATGTAGAATCATAGGCCTGGGGATAAGGCAAGGGCAGAATCACAGAGAAAATTGTTATCACAAAGATCAGTTCTAGCTGACTTTAACCTTTGATTAGGGGATATTAGGCCATTCTAGATTCTAGCTTTAAAATGCATGCAGAATCCCAGTCCCTTACAAACTACTGGGAGAGCAAAGATAGAGATTAAGAATTTGCATGAAGTCATCAATTTGGGTTCAGAATGCTGACAGATAAAGAAAGCATTTTCATTTAGGATTTTGGAGAACCATATTTCACATCGAAATCAAGGAAGAAAAGCCTTGCAAAAGTGTAAATTAGATTCCAACTACTGAAAAGAAAACTTTCTTTAGTAATACTTTGTGTTAGTGGGTCAAAGCTAAGCAGCAACTTTTACTGATTGTATTGTCTTTCCAGATCTCGTTCTTTAATAACATGGTTTTAGGCTTTTTCAATAATTGCTAAGAAAGTGCTACATGCAAACATATATACATAGATAACCTGGGAACAACTTAGATTCCTTTAGGGATGAGAAAAAACAGAATTAAAGAAGGACTATTTGATGGTTAGTTGTTGTCCACAAGATACTGGGGAAGAAGAGCTCCCAAGTGACAAATTTCCTTCAACAAATTAGCATGGCTTCAGGGCATTATGTTGACTTTTAATTGACAGAGAATGTCTTGGTCATGGTGGGAAATGACATACCTGGATAAGTAGTCATGGTTATAAAAGATAGCTAAATATAAACTAGGCAGCAAAGCAGTAGGCAGTGTCCTTCCATGATCTCTGCTTCAGTGTCTGCCTTCAGGTTTCTGTCTTGAGTTCTTGCTTTCACTTGATGATGATCTATACCCTGTAAGATGAAAGAAACCCTTTCTTCCTTAGTAGGTTTCATCAACATTTTATCACAGCAATAGAGAAGCAAACTAGGATTGCTGGCAATGTGAACTTACTTTTGCCATTTCACATTTAGTTTGAGAAGCTTGAAGCACATGCTTAAATGTTGTAGGACCGTGAAAGGCAGCCTGGTTTCTGGTTGAGCTAAGGTTGGAAACCCCAGTGACCCTGAGGGAAGATAAGTAATTGCCATGCTCCTGGACACCAGGCTCCTGGAGTGAAGGTGCATCCCTCCATAGATTTGTGACCATCAGTCACAGAAGGACAATACCCCAAGCCCCTCCACAGGTAGAGGACATGAACACAGGTCATGTAATCCCAAGACAGGTCTCCCTTCTGTTGGCTTGAAGTGCTTAGCCAATAAACTCCCCTTCTCAGTCATTCCTCCCTAAAAAAGGTATGTAACCTCAGTCCCACTTTGAGAACTGGGATACAGTTTTTATTCATCTACTCTTCATCAAGACAATAAATGCCTTAAAACCCTAGACTGTCTTTTCTCTAGGAGCCACCATGGGGAGCCATAGAGAAGGCCTTTGCCTATGGAACCTTATCTGATCCCCTGTACAAGGCCACTCTGTACCCTCACTGACCCCTAGCCAAGCCAGCTGCTCATAAGCCAAGGACTCTCATCCCAGCAGAACCCAGCTGGAGCCTTCTCCCTCTTCCCCCTTGGCCCCTGACTAGATCCAGCCAGTGGGCCTCCACTTCATTCTCAGCTCTTTCATGGCTCCCAGTGGTGCCTGGGTGCACAAGAACCTGAGAACCAGAAAGCCCCTGGCTCTGAACAGGCCTGGAGACCCCCAAGCCAGTACTGGTGTCCCTGGGACCCCAGATAGTACTCACCCAACCCCAGAGCACTGTCCTGCATCTTCTCATAGTCTGCACCTGCTAAACTTCCGGAATCCCTCCTTGATGAACAGCCTGATCCCTTAGATCCAGTGAACATGGGACATTCCCTTAACCCTATAAAATGTAGCAGATATAATGGCAAAGGATATTATACTACAGTAAAATCAGCTGGAATACAAAGTCAGGAGTCTCTTCCAGAAGAATGCCAGCCAAAACAGGAGCTAAGTCCTGTGACAGGTAATGTGAAACTTTCTGAAATAAGGACAAATATTTCCAGGATCAAATAAAAACATATAAGAAATGAAGAAGTCTAAAGCTGGAAAATTATACTCAGCATGAGTTCAGTGAGCTTGACAGCAACAGGAGGGAGATGAAGTAGCATAAGTAGATATAATTCAAAAAGAGAGCCAGCCTGTGGATTGAGATTTAGCTCTCAAATAATTCTCCAGCCATGCTCTTCTCCATGATTGTGGACTAATTTTCTGAAACTCTTCAGTAAGCCCTGAATGAAATGTCTTCTCTTGTAAAAATTGCTGTGGTCATTGTGTCCCTTTGCAACAGTAGAACAGTGATTAGGACTGCATAGAACTAAACAGAGTTGCAAAGCCTTTCTGCAATCCTCCCCAAAACATGGTCATGTCTGTCACAGCAATACCCTACTCTTGTTACCAACTTGTCTTTCTTAAGGTTTCTATTGCTGTAATAAAATACCACGACCCAAAATCAAGTTAGGGATAAAAGGTTTTATTTGGCTTATACTTTCGAATTGCTGTTCTTTATTGAAGGAAGTCAGGACAGAAAGTCTAACAGGGCAGGATCATGTAGGGAGGGGCTGATACAGAATCAGCGAAGAGATGATGCTTACTGGCTTTCTTTACATGGTTCAGTCGGTCTGTTTTCTTATAGAAACCAGGAATACCAGGACATAAACCATACAGTATGTGCTGGGTCTGGCTCATTGATCACTAATTGATAAAATGTCTTACAGTTGGATCTCATGGAGGCTATCCTAAACTTAGGCTTTTTCCTCACTGATAACTCTGGCTTGTGACAAGGTGACATACAAAACTAGCCAATACAGTCATATCTCTTTATACCAAAAGAACAATAACCAAGATAACACTACAAGTCTACACAAGTTGCAAACCAAACATGGCATCACTTTCAAGTCCAACAACCCATGGTTAAACTGGCCAAAGGCTCTACTACTATTACTCTGATAGCTAGACATACTACACTAACTTCAATTCCATACATCAATTAATTATTCAGTTCTGATCAGAAATGCTTCTTTTTGAAATACATGTTGATTACTATGGAGACTCACAATTTGTCAAATGTGTAGAGAATATATGATATTGTGGACTGCTTAAACCTAAATAGAATGTCTATAACAAGACCCTCTTCCCAAGGCTCAGGTATCTTTGGAAAAGAGGGGACATCAAGATCATGTGTCCCATAGGTAGTGGATAAATGTAAGGAGACAGCATTTTCCTGACATGGCAAGGCAGCTGCACATATTAAATTTGGCAGTAGTTATGACAGCAGGCACATCTGTGAAGGCTTAAGCCAGATAAAATTGCAGCATGGAGAAGGAAGAAGATGCAGTCTTATCTATAGCATTTGACTGAGGGTTGATAGGAACTGGGAGAGGTAGGGCCAGTTTTCTTTAAAGGTACAGCCTCTGGTTGGTTGACTACACTATAGCAAAGGCCTTACAGTCAACAAAAAATGTAGAGTAATTAATTGGTTAAAAAAATGACTCACAGTTGGTTGCATTGGCATGGGGTTATGGTTCATTCAGGAGTTGAAGGAAGGGTGAATATGATCAAAGTATGTTGTATGAAATTTTCAAAGTCTATGTCTGAGACCCTGCAATGTCAATTCATTTCAACAATAAAATAGTCTGGATTAGTATGCTACAGACTACAACTGAAACTAAATCAACTTCTTTTGACTTTAGTTTAAAATAATTTATAACTCTGTGAAGAACAGAAAAGGAAGAAGTTACTTTATAAGGTATCTGTAGCCAGAGCAATATATAACTCGAAAGTTGGACAATTACCACTCAAAGCCTGTTTCAGTTTTTAAAGCCTAATTTTCTTTCTAGATGAAAATGTGTATACATAATAAGGCTTGAAAGAAACAGGGTGAAGTTACACTAAGTGCTCAAGCCAATGAGATCACAGATGCTTGCACCTTAGAAGAACAATTTCAAATAGGAAGTTTAATATCATGACTCTTGACCTCACACCCATACTCCTTTTCCTTAATTGTTGTTACAAACATGCACATGCACATGCTCATGCACACGCACACACACACACACACAGACACACACACACACCATCACACTCCTAAATACACGAGTATAAACTGTCCAGCCTGTGTAGAATGTGACCGGTCCTGTATATATGTAGTTTAAATGAAATTTTCACCAAAATCCACAGACTAATAGAACCCCTAACACCAGGTATGAGTGTCCCCTTTTGTCTTGTTTTTGTTGAAGTTGTTCAAGATACACCCCCTACATTATACATTATTGCTATTGTTCTTGTTTTCCTCCCAGCAGTAGAGGATAAGTCCCTGCTTCTGAAGACACCAATCATTTTGGACACAGGGCCCAAAGAAATTGAGCTAGACCTCATGGTAGCAGAATGTGTATGCCAGTTCTCAAGGGCAAGAAACAAGGAATAGTTTTACTTAGCTGTGATGCTCATGGACCATAACAACAACCTGCATGACATGATAATTCTAATAGTGAAAGCAAGTTAGTCATTACTGCCAATTAGACTTAATGACTGCCTACTTAACAAAGGGAAAATCTTTCCTAGTACTGGAACCCTAGCCAACAACACAGAACTAGTAAGACATTAATTGTGGAGGAGAATTGACAACCACCACTTAATAAACCAACATAATTTCTAAGTGAATTATAAATATTTATTTTACACCTCCAGGTAAATATAATTCTTCACTCCCATCAAAGAAACTTGTCTTTATAGCAGACAGAGACCATTGCAGAAAATCACAAACAATTAAAATGTAGAGATCAAGAGATGTTGTGGTGCTCAATTCCAAGTGATAGATCTACAACACAGTTGTTGCACTTAAGGCTAAGGAATTATTTTGGAAGAGAGAGAGGAAGATTTTAAGAGCTAGGGAACAGGA
This sequence comes from Rhynchomys soricoides, assembly GCA_019843965.1. Taxonomy (NCBI): domain Eukaryota; kingdom Metazoa; phylum Chordata; class Mammalia; order Rodentia; family Muridae; genus Rhynchomys; species Rhynchomys soricoides. The sequence goes on along the minus strand of JADRCH010000305.1, from coordinate 4,591,101 downwards.
AGTTTGCTAGTGTTTCCTAGAAATTCTATCTCCTAGAAATGTCAGAGAGACTACACCCATGAATTTGCACAAAAATACAAATCAGAGTTGAACAATAATAATATTAGTAATTAAAATACTAAAATGGACAGGGGAAGCTCAGATGTCTCAACTCTAGATCAAGAACTACATGCAACTGAGGAATCCTGAAAGCAGGAAAATGGTCTTCCTAAGGGAATAATACCAAAATTCGTTAGACAAGTGGTCAGCCTTAAAATCATGCATATATTGGATATTAACCCTCTATCAGATGTGGGATTGGTAAAGATTTTCCCAAAGCTATTTGTTTCTGTTTTATCCTATTGACAGGGTCTTTTGCCTTACTATAGCTTTGCAATTTTATGAGGTCCTGTTTGTCAATTCTTGATCTTCGAGCATAAGCCATTGGTGATCTGTTCAGGAACTTTCCCCTGTGCCCTTGTGTTTGAGGCTTTCCCTCACTTTCCTTATACTAGATTCAGTGTTTCTGGTTTTATGTGGAGATCCTTGATCTACTTGCACTTGAGCTTTTTATAGGGAAATAAGAATGGATCAAGTTGCATTCTTCTACTTGGTGACCTCCAGTTGTCCAGAAAATGCTGTCTCTTTTCCACTCGATGGTTTTAGCTCCTTTGTCAAAGATTAAGTGATCAGTGATCGTAGGTGTGTGGGTTGATTTCTGGGTCTTCAGTTCTACTCCACTGATATACCTGACTTTCACTGTACCAATACCATGCAGTTTTTATCACTATTGCTCTGTAGTACAGCTTGAAGTCAGTGATTCCTCCAGAAGTTTTTTATTTGTTGAGAATAATTTATGTTATTCTGGGTTTTTTGTTATTCCAAATTAATTTGAGAATTGATCTTTCTAACTCTATGAAAAATTGAGTTGGAATTTTGATGTGGATTGCATTCAATCTATAAATTGCTATTGGCACAATGGCCATTTTTACTATATTAATCCTGCCAATCCTCGAAAATGGGAGATCTTTCCATCTCCAATAGAGGGCTAATATCCAATATATACAAAGAAGTTAGAATCCAGAGAAACAAACAGCCATATTAAAAAATGGGTAATAGAGGTAAACAGAGAATTCTCATCTGAGGAACCTCAAATATCTGAGAAGCACCAAAAGAACTGTTCAATATCCTTAGTAATCAGGGGAATGTAAATCCAATTGACACTGAGATTCCACCTCACACCATTCAGAATGGCTAAGATCAAAAACTCAGGTGACAACAAATGCTGACAATTATGTGGAGAAAGAGGAACACTCCTCCATTACTGGTGGGATTGTAAGCTGGTACAACCACTCTGGAAATCAGTTTTGTGGTTCCTGAGAAAATTGGACTCATTTATACCACTCCTGGGCATATACTCAGAAGATGCTACAACATATAATAAGAACACATGCTCTACTATGTTCATAGCACCCACATTTATAATAGTCAGAAGCTGGAAACAACCTGATGACCCTCAACAGAGGAATGGATATAGAAAATGTGGTACATTTACACAATGGAATACTACTCATCTGTTAAAAACAAAGACTTCATGAAATTCACAGGCAAATGGATGGAATTTGAAAATACCATCCTGAGTGAGGTAACTCAGTCACAAAAGAATATACATGGCATGCCCTCACAGTTAAGTGTGTATTAGCCCTCCTATGTGTAGTCACCAAATCCTGACACTATTGTGGGTGCCAGGAAATGCATGCTGATGGGAGCCTGATATGGCTTTCTCCTGAGATGTTCTGCCAGAACCTGACAAATACAGAGGGAAATACTTGCAGCTAACCTTTGGACTTAGCACAGGGTCCCCAATGGAGGAGTTGCAGAAGGGACTGAAGAAGCTGACAGGGTTTGTATCCCCTTGGAGGGGCAACAGTGTCAACTGGCCAGACCCCCAGGACCTCCCAGGCACTGTAACAGCAACCAAAGAGGGACCCATGGCCCCAGCTCATATGTGTGGCAGAGGAAGGCCTTGTTGGCAACAGTGGGAGGAGTGACCTTTGGGCCTGAGCGTATTCGATACCCTGGTATAGGGGATTGTCAGGGTGGGAAGACAGGAGTTGGGGGAGCACTCTCATAAAAGGAGGGGGAGGGAGATAAGAGTTTTCTGAAGGGGAGACATGGAAAGGGGAAACATTTGAAATTTAAATAAAGAAAATATTCTATAAAAGAAAAAACATATGCATATACAGATAACATTAGACACTAGCATTTCTTTCTTCCTTTTTTTCTTTTTTTAGTATTGAACCAAATAACTAGCTTTTACTTTTCTTTTACTATAAAAACTTTTTTCCTTTTTTTTGTTGTGCATAATTCATTATTTTTATTGGTTATTTTATTTATTTAAATTTTAAATGTTATCCTTCTTCCCAGTTTCCCCTCCACAAGCACTGTATAACCTCCTCCCTATTCCCTGACTCTGTGAGTGTGCTCCCCACCCACCTACACACTACTGCCTGAGCATCCTAGTATTCACCTATCCTGGGTCATCAAGCCTCCACAGTATCAAGGAGCTCCCCTCCCAGTGATGCCAGATAAGGCAATCCTCTGCTACACATGAAGCTGGAGCCATGCATACCCCCTGTATGCTCTTTGGGTTGTGGTTTAGTCCCTGGGAGTTTTGGGGGGTCTGGATTGTTGATATTGTTGTTTTTCCTATGAAGTTGTAAATCCCTTCAGCTCCTATAGTCCTTGCCCTAACTTCTCCATTGGGGTTTCCATGCTCAGTCCAATGTTTGGTTGTGTATATCAAAATATGTATTGGTCTGGATCTGTCAGATCCTCTCAGGGGACAGCTACACTGGACTCCTGTCAGTAAGTACCTCTTTGCATCAGCAATAGTTTCTGGTTTTGGTGTCAGCAGATGGGAGCCTAAGTGGGTCAGTCTGTGGATGGCATTTCCTTCAGTATCTGCTCCAATATTTTTGTCCCTCCATTTTCTTTTGACAGGAGGAATTCTGGATTAATATTTTTAAGGTGGGTGGGTGGCCCCATCCCTCAACTGTGGGCCACACCTATCCACTGGATATGGTCTCTACAGGTTCTATCTCCCTTTTGTTGTATATTTTGGCTAATGTCCACCTTGTAAGGTCCTGGGAACTACTTGGGTCCGCGGCATCTGGTAATTTCTAGTGGCTACCTCTTGTTCTCCCCTGCCCTACTGCTATACACTTACTTTCAAATTCCTGACCCTAATGAAGACACACCATACCTAAACTTATGGGACAAAATGAAAGCAGTGCTAAGAGGAAAACTTCTAGCTCTGAGTGCCTCCATAAAGAAATATGAAAGAGCATATACTTAACAGCACATCTGAAAACTCTAGAACAAAAGAAAGCAAATACACCCAAGAGTAGTAGACAGCAAGAAATAATCAAACTCAGGGCTGAAATTTACCAAGTAGAAACAAAGAAAACTATACAAAGAATTAAAAAAAAAAACAAAAACAAACAAACAAAAAAACCAAAAACAAAAAACAAAAAACCTGGAGCTGATTTTTTTTGAAAAAATCAACAAGATAGATAAACCCTTAGCCAGACTAACCAGAAGACACAGAGACATATCAAAACTACAAAGTCAGAAATGAAAAGGGAGACATATCCACAGAAACTGAAGAAATTAAAAAAATTATCAGATCCAACTACAAAAGCCTATACTCAACAAAACTAGAAATCCTCAATGAAATGGCTCATTTCCTAGACAGATACCAAGTACCAAAGTTAAATCAGGATAGGATAAACCATCTAAACAGTCCTATAATCCCAAAGTATATAGAAGCAGTCATTAGAAGTTTCCCAACAAAAAAAAATCCTCAGGACCAGACAGTTTTAGTGCAGAATTCTATCAGACATTCAAAAAATATCTAATACCAATACTTCTCAAAGTAATTCATAAAATAGAAACAGAACGAATATTACCTAATTACATTCTATGCAGCCACAGTTACACTAATACCTAAACCAAACAAAGACCCAACTAAGAAAGAGAACTTCAGACCAATTTCTCTCATGAGTATTGATGAAAAATACAAAATAAAATTCTTTCAAACTGAATCCAAGAACACATCAGAATGGTCATTCATCATGATCAAGTGGGCTTCATCCCAGGGATGCACAGATGGTTCAAGATGCAGAAATTCATCAACATAATCCACCATATAAACAAACTCAAAGAAATAAACCACATGATCATTTCATTAGATGCTGAAAAACCTTTAACAAATTACAGCACTCCTTCATGCCAAAAGTATTGGAGAAAAAATGAATTCAAGGTCCATACCTAAATACAATAAAAGCAATATACAGCAAGCCAATAGCCAATATCAAACTAAATGGAGAGAAACATGAAGCAATCCCACTAAAATCAGGGACAAGAGCAGAATGCCCATTCTCCCCATATCTATTCAGTGTAGTACTTGAAATTCTAGCCAGAGCAATTAGGTAGCAAAAGGAGGTCAAAGGGCTAGAAATTGGAGAGGAGGAAATCAAAACCTTATTTCAAATACACATAAATTTGGCAGATTTCACATTCTAAATTTTACTATTCTTAGACATAAAACTAGTTAAATTTGTTATAAAATTAAAGAATATAAAGAATATTCTGCTACAGTGCTTAGTACATAGGACAAGAGATGAAAATTATCAGGAAGCATTATGAAAATGTATCTGTGTACATTTAACCATATATTATAGCTAGAGTCATTTCTTTGTTTTCTTTTCATTTTCTCCTGTGTTATCACAGACAAAAAAAAAATGCTAACTGTATTATACTGGATAAAAGAATGTGATTCATGCAATTTACAGTCTTTCCACAATGAAGTAATTAAAAAGATCTTGACCCCGATTTGGGACTCCTGCTCATCTCTTGGAGTTATGTATTTATTAGTGGCTTTGTATCACTATATCCAAAGTACGTTTCAGACACAATTTGGGAGGGACAGTTTATTTAGTCACATCCTTTCAGTGGTTATCATCCATTTTGTCAAGAAGGCATAATGCAGCTCATGGTAGTGGCAGTTTACGGCTGAGACTGTTCATATTGTGTTGAGCCAGTCAGTGGACCTTTAAATAGAAAGGATGTACAGGAAAAACCTTTAAAAGGCTATCCACTTTGACCAACTTCATGAACACGGAACCCACTTCCTGTAAGTTCAACAGCCTTCACGATCAGTGCCCGGAGCCAAGGAAGGAATATTCAAAACACAAACTCATGTGAAGTTACTTCTGATGTAAATCATGAGGTTTTCTTTCCTTTGAATTAACTCTAGCCCTCTTCAAAGGTGCTCAGCAGGTCCTAGGGTTGTATCACAGATCAGGACATTGATGTGAAAGTTTCCAAGATATTTCCAAACCTTAATTTCTTTGAGAGTAACTGTGAATTAGTCATAGTGTTCAAGGCAATTCAGTGTGATTCAACCTCTCCAGAATCTTGTCAGAATCAGGCTCCAACAGTTGCTAAAACATGTTCAATGTTTAAAATCTGGGTCGAATTTTGTTTAATTTTTAAAATGTTAGTTGTCTCAATTATTCTCATTCTTTCAAGCATCTTTGCATATTTTCCCCAAAATGCTATGAAAATTGCTGTTATCAAAATCATCTAACTCAGTTGTTTATTTTTATCTTATTTTAATATAAACTACTTTGTAGCCCTTTGTAATGTTGAATCACGCCAATTGCAACACATTTGCTTTTCAATTTTGAGGACTATATACTTTCTTCTAGCATAAACACATCTCTTATTATATGAAAACATACTGTGATTTGATTTGTTTAATGCTGAACATGTATGACTGATCACTTTGGGGTACAAGGAACAGTGGAGCAGAGAGTTTTAGTCTATACCCATTCATAAGGATGGTACAGAGCTTTGGAATGACTATGGATGATTCATTATGAAAGAACAGGCAGTAAATATTTTGCAAGTATGGGCCCTAGATCCTTATTCAGCTGAACCTTCAAAGCCAAAAGTTACAGTATCAATACATCTCTCAAAAAGCATGTATTTCCCACTGACCATAAGAGCATCCTCATGGACTCTATGGAAACTAATGAGTAATAACTGTAGATGACATTCTCTTCCCGATTTCAAAGATTATAGAGTTATCTATGAAGTAAAGATAAGAAAGTACAGGGAAAGAGTAAATGTCTTAGTTTGTCCTGCTATCCCAAAGTACCTGAGAGTAATATATAAACAAGAAATACTCACAGTACTGTGACTGAAAATCTAGATGAAGGTATCATAGTTCCTGGTTCTTGTGAAAGCCTAATTTCTCAGTTGCCATACACCTTGTTGCTTGACCTTATCAAAGTACATATTAAAGCATCACAAGGCTTTTCTTGTTTCCTCAGTTCTCTTACTGGGTGATAATCTCACCCACAAGAGTTCTCCTTCATGAACTAATCACCACTAATAGACCCTATCTCTTAAGAATGTTGCATTACCTTAGCTGGGATTTTGGAGGAGCATATTTTAAGTGGTCATAGCATTTGACCACTTAAAAATCATCTAAAACTATCCCAAACTAGGAGTTTGGCTTTGAAATTACTGTATGTTTAAAGAGTGTTAATTCTAACAGAAGCGGTCTTATTAATAAGTGACCAAACTCAAAACTTTCATGGGTAATCCAAGAAATTTTATTACATAAAGTAACTGCAGTATTCTAGATCCATAAAATCTAACAATTTTGACCTGTTTTTACTGACCCTGACTAGGATGTAGTTTGACTGGAGGAGCATATTGTAGAGCCAGTTGGTATAGAAAAAAAAAAAATAAGGAGTTCCTGAATGCACAATTCAATACCTGCTGTGGACAAAATCAAAACTATCTCTCTGGGAACTTATAAGGATTTATTGAGAACATTAGAAAACTGACCATTGAAGGAATGTAAGACAGGAACATATACTAACTCTTACCTGGCATTTTCCTCAAGTGTTGTTTCTCAAACTTCCTGGACATCAGAAGCATAGTTACTTGCCTGGTCAAAGCAGGTTTTTCACGGTGTAGAACTAAGAAGAAAAATGAGAATATAAGATAAACACAGTTTAAAACAATATGCTTTCAAGCTATGCCATTCTGAAACTAGAATTGAAGAACCACAAGTAGTACCTGGAACAAACAGCCTCATTATACCCACACATTTTGTAAGAGTTTTTGGCGTAGAGTTAGTGGTTAATAAATGGGAGCTATTTCTACCTTACACATATTCTGTAAGCGTTATAAGCTTCATGTTCCCATTAGATACAAAGTACCAGGCAGAATGGGAAATAATATACACAGAAATTACTTTAGATGAATAAATAGACGCAAGTGAGATATAAATCAGGCTTGTAGAAAAAATTGTTATAATGACAATTATAATTTTAGCATAAAAACTGTTCTTTATTAGATACTATATCCTTGCAGCACCTTGTCCAGTGATTTATACTGGATAATAATTTATATTAAATATAATACCAAGGACGAAGAAAGTAGAAAGAAACATAATCAGAAAACATTTTGCAGCTTGGTTTATGTATATACTTCTGTGAAGAAAGGTGCCTACTGAATATCATCAGTTTCATAGACTTCCTAAGTTTTGAGTTGTTTATTATTGTCTTAATGATCTTCCTTCCAATATTTTATCTGCACTTACAACATCTTCTTGTTTCATTTCCCTATGAATGTCCTGTCTTAAGGAGTTTCCCTCCAAGGTGAAACATTTCAATCTTTGAGAAAAATGTTATATAAACCAATACAAAATGATCAACCCTTAAATCATGTACACACAAGCCACACTAAAGGGACTAAGCAGGATATATGCCATTAATTTGACAGGGAGTAAAAGTTGAATAGGAGGGGATGGTGGTAGAAAGGGGAGGGATTAATTGACATAATTATATGTAATTTTAAAAGAATTCATTGCACATTTGAAAATGAAGAAATAAATAATAAAACCACAAATGAATAAATTTTAGATTATCTTTTTTGCCAAATACATATTTGATAAAGCTGTCCAGAAGTATTAAGAATTTTTATAACTAAAAAGAAGAGGACAGCAAGAAAACTGGGAAGTTGTTAACACATACTGCATCAAAGATATATACATGCTGACAGGTACATGTAAATATCTTCAATATAGTGGTTTATATGGGAACTCAAAAAAGGATCCACAAGATGAGAGTGTATGGAATATTTATTACAATATGATCACTAGTAAATATTGGTAGCACTAAGTTGGACATGGATGAGAAGAAATTCAACTTACATATTTATGAGAAGAGCATAAATACTTCTTAAAAAATAGTTTTCTTAGGATCTTTGAGACAGGCCAAATCCATGAAAGGCGAAATCTCTGTTTTCAAGAACTGGGCAAGTCCAGGCAAATCCAGGACTCAGAAGCTGCCCTACCACCTAGCCTGAAGCAAGGACAATGGATCAGCAACAGTTTCCAGACTTTTCCAGCAACAGTTTCCAGCCCCTTCTACCCCATGATCCAGCAATGGTTCTGGAATGTCCCTATAGATAGAGCCAACACATTAAGATACAGGTCACATAACCCTCCCTGGGAATTATGAAATGTGTTTTAAATTAGGCCTGTGAGCTCACTTGGGCATCTTCATCTTGGAAGATGGTAGCCTGCTGAACTTCTGCAGAATAAAATATTCTTTGCCTTTTCATACTATTTGATTCTGGAATATCATTCTTTGGTGAATCATGGACTCTTACACTTGAGTATCTATTTGCCAGAGACCCCATAATACCATATACATGTGCCTATACCATAGGAAACACAAGAGTTATCACTGTCCATTCTTCATAGTAGTCATGAATTCATGACACAGCAAACATGTCCATTCATCAATATGTAGATGAATAAAATGTGTTCCAGTAAGCAAGTAGAACATCATTTAGCAAGATGTCAAGAAACTGATAGTTGAATTTCAAAAGCATTTTAAAGGAAAAAGCAAGATATAAATAATGAATAATTTGCTTTTTAAAAATTTTGTAGAAGTTAAAAACATACCTAAAGAATAATCAATGTTCTTGGATCTGATTGAAGTTTCTAGCATTTTGTAGGCCTAGAAATATTATAAAAGCATTGTTTAGGATATTACATAACTACAAATTTATTTAAAATAATCAAGTGGGTCTTGATGTGAATTTGTGGCATGTTTTCACAATAGTTTTAAAAAGTACTAAATAGCTAAATGTATGCAATTTATTACCTTAACAGAGAATATCATTATATATCTCATAATGGAATCAAATGTGTTTCTCCTATCTCAGGATCTCTAGAACTGGAGTTTCTGACCATACCACAGCTTCTGGCTAAATATTTAAATGTCATTGCTGGCTATATTTATTATATTTACCTCCAGTGACAAACCTAATTTTCATATAGTTTTGTTTCTGTATTGTTATCATAAGTCAATCTTCAGAACATAAAATAATTAGCCACTCTTATCTTCTATTCTTTGTTAATATCCTGTGTGTTATAGTCTATTCTGACTTTAATAGCTGTCTTTCATGTAAGTGGTAAAGGTAAATTGACTAATGCAGATGTACATATTCTACCTGTGAATACAGTTATCCGTATGCTCTATGCACAGCAAGATATTTTCAATGGCACAGAGGGCTTACAAGACCAGACTAGGATCTTCTTTCCACACAACATTGTGACAGAAAAGGTAAGTCTTTATACAAAGACTACAATTTATAAACCTACTTGAATTTGTAAGTATTGAATTGCATGTATGTGTCAGGGCCATAATGGTTAACATGGTATATCTTCCTTCATTTTCTCTCTTTATTGGGTGGTTGGCACCATTCCTGGAAAGTTGAAAATTTCAGTATTGACAGAACATTCAATAGCTTGGACCTTGCTATGTCTTTACGTAACAAAATAAATTCCACTTTCTCTAGCAGAAGAGGAATGCTTATATTACAGAGCAATTTGTATAACAACATATTAAGCTAATTTGTTAAGTTAAGAACTTAAGATTTAATTAGTCAAGGTAATTTTAGGTGAGTTATCACAGAGAATTTGCTTATAACAAAGACTCGTGTTTGCTTTGTGATTTTGTTGAAGAACATGCTCTTGCCTTTTCTTATATCACAGAACCATGTTCTTTCTCAGAGGCACAGAAGAACAGAGCTCTTATCTTAAAAAGCCACATATCTTGGTATAATCTAGCTTTGCTATTTGTCTTACATACTTCCTTCCACTTTCCTAGTTTTTAAAACTTTCTTTCAACAAGTATTATCATTTCTGATTTCCTTGTTTCCAGAACCTGAGGAGTGAGTATGTTTTCTTTATTTATGCATACATTCATGTTTCACCAGAAATATCAAAGTAACATTTTTTAAGATAATAAATTCTTGTACACACTTCACAGGTGTCCTCTGCCATCACTTTATATTTCATCAGAATTGTGCCACCTACTTCTTGCAAATGCTCTGATTTACTTATTATGATAAATGTAAGCATTCTTGGTGTTATTTGTCTTTCTTCCTTCCTGCTCCTTCTTTCTCTGTCCCCAGTTGGAGGCTTCTCCCTGTTTTACCCATTCCCATTACACCATTCCCATTACTATTTCTTCTTCGTCGTCCTCCTCCTCCTCCTCCTCTTCCTTCTCCATACCTCTCTCTATGTATGTATGTATGTATGTATGTATGCATGCATGCATGTATGGATGTATGTATGGATAGATGGATGGTATGGCTGTATGGTGGGTTGTGTGCACTCTTGTGTATGCACACTGCATACCTGTGTACGTACATTTGGAAACCAAAAGAGGGCATCAGGTGTCTTCCTCTATTGCTCTTCACCTTCTGTTTTGAGAAAAAGTCTGCCAGGAAACAAAAGCTTCCTATTGGTTATATTATTGGCTAGCAAGGTACCTATCAGCAATCACCAGTACTGAGTTTATAGGATTATACAGATCTTCAGCTATGACCATCTTTTACTTGATGGATGGGGATTCAAACTCATTCTCTTTTCTGCAGAGCAAGCAATTTTACATGCTGAGCCATCTTCAAAGTTTATATTATTTCAATGGCAACAATAGAATAGCAGGGTTTTTTTCCCCCTTGAAGTACATTGATTTGGCTTTTTGCCTATTATGATTGTAGTTAAAGTGTGACATCTGTGACATATTTGCCTAACCTGAAGTACACACAAAATCTTCACACTTCTTTTATAAGTTTTAGTTTATCTTTTATATTTAGCTAGGGATTGTATGCTTATAAGGGGGTCACCCTGTAGGAGGACCAGCAGGCCCAATAAATCTGTTCTCCCGTGATCTCTGAAACACTGGACCACCAACCAGGCAACATACACCAGCTGATATGAGGCTCCAAGCACATATACAGCAGAGGACTGCTGGGTTTGCCTTCATGCAGAGAAGATGCACCAAACCCTCAAGAGATTGGAGGCCCAACAGAGTTTAGACTTCAGATGAGGTAGGGGGTGTGGACATTGCCATAGAGACATGGGGTCAGGGAGGAAGTATGAGATATGGAAGAGTCGGAGGGTGGACCAAGAGGGTAATAAACTCTGGAGTATAAATAAATAAATAAATAGATAAATAAATAAAAATTACAGTAAAAAAACTTATAAAATTTTAAAAATTATAAATTATAAATTATTTAAAGGAGAAAATTATATTTTTCCATGTCAATAATGAAATTAAAATTCCCAAAGCTATTTTAATCAGATTCTTTATAATTTTGAGTTAAAATCTTATAGAATTACTTCAGTGTTTTAATAATTAAACCAAAACAAGTTATTATTGTTTGTAAAGCAGAATGAATTTCTAAAAATTACTCCTAAAGATTTGTAAGAAATTTGGCTTTTAAAATATGAAATTTTTCTTTGATATTGTGATATTTAAGATGATATACTGTTCATATATAAAACATGGCCTACTGAGATGAAATAGAATAATCATAAACAGACTGTCTTATTCTTTTAGCAATTTAATATCTGATAGAAATTACATTTTAGATCAATATAGGAATGAGAGATTCTCTAATAAACAGAACAGTGCATCTACATATCTACATAGAAAGATGGACTCAAATTTCTAATATTCATTATATGAACTGGTCCAAGGAAATTGAAGTATAAAGAGGCAATTCCTTCAGACTATGGGAATAAACATGATGCTATATCCTCAAGATTAAGAAAACTTCAAAAATAAATATTTAAAAGCTCTAAAATCAAATATAGACACATTAGAAATTTTATCACTCAAAAAAAAAAAACAAACACTCAGACTACAAAAATATTGGCTATGAATAGGCTTGAGAATGAATAGGCTTGAGATTAAACTGCTAAATTTGGGATAATTTATTTTTGCCCCTCTGGACTTCCAAAGTAGTTTGCCAGTCCTGTATTCTAACTCTTGGTTGCACAGATCACTTGACTTTTGTGTATTGACTTTGTGTATAAATTTACCAGGTTTATTTGTTACATTACTTGGATTTTTCAGCCTTCAGTTATTTTCAGAAAATGACAATTTAAATTTTTCCAATTTAAATTAAATTTTACTTTTTAATTGCCTTGTATTGTTTAGAACCTCTGATGTCATATAAAGGAGAGATAATGAAAAGTGACATTTCCTATTTCTTTTCCCGATCCAAATGAAAATTCTCAATACTTCACATTAAGCATAGTATATAATGTCAGGATTCTACTATTATCCCAGTATCTAGCTAAAGAAAATACTCTTTAATCTTCTTTAACTCCTTATATTTTTGGTGCCAGTCAGTGCTTACCTTAATTGATGTAGAATCTTCGCAATAAATTTTATCTGTACTTTATAGATACTAGATGTCTTTTCTTTTGTAAAATGATACTTTAGTAAAATATTCAATCAGGTTTATATAAATTATAATTATTATAAATTATAATTGTAGCAATTATAGATTATTCCACTTATGTTTATATTACCAAGTTATATAATTTTTTTTCTGAATGTAGTAATGATGTCTTGAAATTTTCTTTCTTACATATCTTTGTATGTTTTATGTCATGATCACAATGACATCATCAACTATATTTGAAAATCTTCATCTCCTAACAATTGACAACCACACAGCTATTATGATATCCCTTGAGAGCATTAGGAGTTTGGTGTGGCAAAATAACTTTTGCCTGGTATTTTCTCTCCTAGGTTTAAAAAATCACATTTTGAAATTATTTAACTCAATTTTAGTACTTTTATGAATGATAGAAAATAGGTAAGGTTTCTCCTGCAATGTTTGATATTGATAATTGACAAATCATTCCTAGTATGTATTTGCTTTCTGTTTCTCTATATTTTGAACCTCTTTTGATGTTTCATTGGCTCTGACTCATTTGTACTTTAGTTATTTTTGTTAAATACATTCTTCTTTTAGTAGTTACTTATAGAAGATTTTGAGATCACTAATATTTAGCTTTTGTTTTCTTCTTGTATATGCACTTAATATTCCAGTATTCCATGGGCCCTTGGTATTCTAGTGTTCTTCCTAAAGAGTTTAGTTGAATCTTACAATGTTTAGTATAAATTATTATTGCTGTTATTGTTCAAATAAAAGTAACTCATAATTCTATAATGATTTTTTCTTTCACCAAAACACTACTTAGAGCATAATGCTAAAATTTTAAATTGTTACATTTTCTTGTCTGTTTTATTTCTTTTCTTTAAAATTTAAATAAAATCATGATTAATAAAATTTTACAGACTTGGTCTATTTGTGCAAGCCTTTTATTCAGCTCAGGGGAGGCAGAGACAGGCAGATCAGAATTTGAGGCTATTCTCATCTATGTAGTAAGTTTTAGGTCAGCCTGGGTAATATAGTCAGAATTTGTTCAATTTTTTTAAAATAAATAGAAACATATATATTAATATTAATATAGTATTGTAATATTTTGCTATGTATATACATTTGTAATTTAAAAATCATATTGGATATTTATGTCTTTTCAGACTTTTTATCTATTCATAGTGAAGCAATCAAAATATTGTCTTCTAGTCATCTGAAATATTCTTTATTGTTATCTACAGTGTTCTTGTGTATCATATCACACCATTATTTCTTTTATAGAATGAGAGTTTAGTACCAATTATTCAACATCTCCTTTTCCTCTTCCCCCATAATCCACAGTGTCATAACTACAGTTTCTCAAACTTCTATAGGTTAAATATCTTCAAAATATTTCTGATGGTAAGATAAAAAATTGCTCATCTTCCTGTACCTGCTTATTACCTTCAACTTAATGCATCTAAGTTTCTTTCATTCATGTTATTGCTGACTGTAAATTTTTTGGTGTTTTTATGGGAACATAACAATTTTTCAGTCTTATGGTTCCACATCTTTTCCAAGTCATCAATTTTCATCTTTAAATTATTTGGAATGTAAAACAGAACAAAGTAAAAGAAACAGTTAAATCTGTTCAGGGAAAGAGAACCAGAGGTATTTAACGTTCTAGCTTTGAAATGCCATATAACCAGTATACAAAAGAAGACAAAACAAGTTATAAAGTAGAATTCCAGATCTATGAACACATGTCATAGTTCAGTGAAGTTAAAGAGTACAGTGAAGTGAAGCCAAGGGAAACATAAACTCCCAGAATTAAGCTTAGATGTATAAAAGATTAAAAGTAAAATCAGGTAAAACACAGCTTCTCCAATTTTCTCTTTTAACCTCATCCTTACTGCAAAGCGTTGTCATCTTTTCCTTGATGAATCCTTGATATTGCTCAAGGTAATGGATATTATCTAATTACATTACACAAGAGTCTTGGAAAGGGTACATATGTGGGGAAAGTCAAAAGGTAGTTATTACACATGGGAATGATAGAAGGGGTGTGCTACCTCCCAGAGTCTCAGTTTGTGGTAATGTAAGAGTCTTGGAGATCAGTGATAGTGAGAGCTAAGAAAGGTCACAAATGTGCCTATTTGGCCACAGGTTTTACAGTTGCTTTGGGGAGAGAAAACAACAATAGTAGGGAAAGGTTGTCACATGCCAAGATTATCCCTTTGGCAGTCTGGTGTTGCAAATAATTACTCTAGTCATTATTGACTATTTTTACAATTTTTTAATGTTTTTGACTTTTATTTTAGTTATCATTACTGCTGCTACTTTGCAAAACCATCCTCAGAAGTAGATATTTTCTTTGTCTTTCCTTTAACTCAAGAACAGAACATGCATGTGCCACTTCTGTAATTCTTGCCTTTTCTTTCTTCTATGCTAACAAAGCTCTTCATCTTTGTCTTCTTCTTCCTTTGTTACTTGCTACTTGAGTTGAGGTGGCATTTATCAAACCCCAGAGAACCATCCTTACAATTTCATTTAATCTGGAAGTTGGAAATGATAGGATTAGAAGAAATTCCAGAGAAGCCCTTGTGGATATTTTTATTATAATTCTGTTCAATGTTTCCTACCTGAGCTCCCCTGGAGTCTTGCCGAATGTCACAATCTGTGAGTTCTGTGTTTGTGTGGACTCACATATGAGCTGTCAAAGGAACAGCTAGTATGAACATGAACATGTAAACTGAAAGAAAGGCCAAAGTATCTTTGATTCAGATACTCTGCCACTCATCTACTGGGAGTTATCAAAATGTAATGACTAGTTAAAATTTCCTTATTGGTTTGTATCATCTTTTCTTTTTGTCTTGCTTGTAGTTAAATATTTTTACAAATCAGATGAAGTAGCATTTATGCATCTGAGCTATAGAACATTATATTTGTGAAACATAACAATTCAATTACTCTTGACTTATGTGGCCGGTTTAGAGGTGATAATAGCATAAAGATACCAGCATATTTAACATCAATCTAATCAACAAGTCTAAACTTAGCTGAGGGGAGGAAAGACACTTAAAAAAAGAGATTCAGGGCATAGTGAAATTCACAATATTTAAGAGCAATTTTGGGTAAATAATTACAACTTTGACTATTTTTGAATTTTAGACTTTTCAAAGTATCACGAATAATTTATTCTCTCTCTCTGTCTCTCTCTCTCTCATAAATGAAGTTACCTCTGATAAAAATTTGAAAACCCATCAATATTCTTCAAGAACAATTGTTTTCACTGTTCAAACAACTGAACCCAAGGGGCCTTAAATGGTGTTTAGATTTTCTGATTGGTAGTGCTAACTGTGTGATTGTTTTGAAGCTACTGTTTGTATTTGATTTATACTTTTAGAACACGTTTCATCTGGTCTCATCATCTGAATATAGAACTATGACAGGTATCCATTGAAGCTATTATATACATTTAGTCTAGTTTTATATTCAGGTTTGTTAATCTATAATTGTTTCATATACTTGTTTCACATATTATAAGATAGGCTCAAGACAAATTTATGAATTCTTAAAGTCATAAACTTTTTACTTGCACTAATTACCTTCATGGTTATTTAGATTAAAAGATTTAATGTGGCTGAAGAACTGATGTCTAAGAGTTAGCAAAGTGTTCAAAAGTATTTGTCATGACATAATTCAGGAAAATCTTTAACTTAGCAGAACTCAATGCAATCTTACGTTTTCCCAATTGTATTTAAAACTAAACTCTATGTACTGCCTACCTGGCAATTTAATAAGTGCAAAATTGTCAGTGTTAAACTAGTTCTCACATTTTGCTCTCTATCCTGAGATCCCTCTACTTATCACCTTCCTCTAAAGGTTAAAGTTGTAGACACTGTTGCAGGATCCCATTGTCATCATCAACCCTGAAAACCCAGTTGAATAGCATGGGCCATTCCATCCCTTATCCACCAACCAAAGGCCAGTAGAAAGAAGCTCTGCAATTGATACAAATATGGGAGCTCTTTCTACCTATGTGTTTATTTTTTAAAATGATATTTTGGTGTCTTTTGTACTTTTAGAGATGTAATTAGAGGATAGGTGGGAGGATGATTAAATGTTTCATTCTCATTTTGAATGCTATTTATTTGCCTTTTGTTAGTTATAATAGATTTCCGACAATTCAAATTTGTCCCATGGAGGTCATTGTTGTTTACATACCAATAATTCTTAAAAGCTATAGTCAGGGCTATTTCAACATACCCACCCAGCTCAATAGTTCTGAATCTCACATGAATCATATATACTGAGCAATTCAGATTTGTCTAAAATTATGGTTCTCTTTACTTGGTTTTTGTAATTCCTTCCTTCCTTTTAACAAATCATATATATATATATATATATATATATATATATATATATATATAGTGTATGTGCTACTATTGAATGTGTATGTGTGTATGTGTGTCTCCATGTGCACACATAGGTGTAGATGTGGTTACATAAGATCAAGAGGGTAGACATCAGAAGATAAGCTTGAATTTTGTTCCTCCAGTAACATCTACACTTATATTTTTAAGATAGCTTCTTCTTTCACCATCCAGAAGTTCACTGATTATGCTTGGATGGATGGCCAGTGAATCCCAGGGATTTTCTTATATTTGTATCCCCAGCACTGTGATCATAAATATATTTCAAATGTGGATTCTTATGTAGATACTGGCGATCAAAAGCAGGTCTTCATGTTTGCAAAACAAGAAGTTTACCTAGTGAATTAACCACCTCTGTATGCCCATCTAAACATATATTTTTGCCAAAAAATATTGAAAGACTTTTAGTATGGTTTTTTTTTTTCTGGGATTAGTTTTGCATTTAACTCAGACATTAAGAATCTGGATCTATTTAAATATTGAGTGAAACAATGAGGAATAGGAACAGTATATGGAGCAGGCAGAAGAATCGGGATCTTCTTAGAGAACGGCAATGTGATTAGCTACTTTTCTACTAATAAAATATTATATGATTGTCAATCAGGCAGAAAGTTCTGACAAAATTAATGAGGAAATCAGAACCATCTAAATGTTTTCAAGTAACCTCATTTAATTCTTTAGCCTCCACTGTTCACAAATGAGCACACTAATTCTGTAGTAACAAATGCGACTTATGTCTGAGTTTATGCTTTCAAAAGAGTTTAATTCTACATCTTATTTTCAGTTCTACCAGTTCCATAGCTAAAATACAGAGGTTATTTTAGGAAAGTGATAGAATATAACTATAGTCACTTATATCTTAAATGTAAGTTAATTGCAGTAAGATTCCCTAGTGTATTTAGGATGTTTAAATACACTATTCTGTAACTGACTTAGTTAAATATATTTATCTACTTTGAATGTGATGAACTGGGTATTCATTCTGATAACTTTATTTATTTGAATTGTTTCCAATTTTTAGAATTTACCTGTTTTCCTTTTAAAAAATACTTACTATATATGGATATTTTGCCTGTATATACATCGGTATGCCATGTGTATGAAATGTAATCTGAGGCCAGGATGATTTGACTCCTGGAACAGTAACTATAGACAGATATGAGAATCCATGTGAGTGCTGGGGATTGAATCTGGATCCTCTGGATCAGCAGGTGATGCTCTTAATCACTGATCCATCTCTTCAGTCCCAGAATACTATTTCTGGTAACCAAATTTTGGGGAATACTGGAGAATTTCCCAAGATATCCTCAAATTCATCAGTATTGATAGCTTAGCTAAAATCAGATCTGTGTGTTGGATGTTTAGGAACGTATTGTTTCAGGATAAGGCAATCAGTCAGTGTGTTCATATCATAAACAGAATTGAAACATATAGCTTATGAGACATATTTTATATAAATATCCATTGTACCTGGTATATCTCACTATCCCTTAGCATCATGGTATTCACATGTATAATATAAATGACCTTATAAGATGTATACATTGAGATTTTAAATAGGTAAGTCAATAAGAATTAAAAATGGGACTTAAAGATTTTTTTGGAATCAAGTGTTATATCATTTAAAAAGTATAGAATGAATGTTCATGTCTTATCAAATTGCTCATTCCTGGTTTTAAATGACACAGAACACATTTAATCATTGCATCTGGCTTTCTCCTGCTCTGATTTAGTTGTTAACTGATTCTTGGATAAAATAATCAGCCCCACACTACAAGGGATTGTTGAAATAGTCTCCCATTACCATAGCTGGGCAAACTATTTGAACTGTTATCTTTCTGAAGTCCTTAAACTTTATAGTATTTAAATGTATTTTGCTCTTTTAAGACATTGAATATTAATCTTTTGTAAAATATAAACTGAAAAGTCAGAAGCTCAATATTGGTATTCAATCCTAGGACTTTAATACATTCACTGAGAAAAAAATAATTATTTTTTGATATCTCTGTTTATACAAGCAAAAAGAAGAGTGTGATATAGTTATATCTCAGGCTTGTGTTAAATTTACAGTATTATCAGACTATAGGATACTTAGAAAAAAATGCATCCTCCTATAGGTTCCTTAAATGTGATTTCTGATAGGAATCATAAACAAAATCTGTCTGTCTCTGTCTCTCTCTCTCTGTATACCTCAGTCTATTTCTGTTTATTTTTAATCATCTCTCCATCAATCTATCATCATCTAACAATTGTCTATATTTCTCTATATCATCTCTATCTCCCCCCTCCCTACCTATTATCTAATAACTGATTAAGATATTAGAGATTACCCTTTCCTGAATGAAGGAAACTCTCTAATGGGTAGACAGAAAATCTGTATGAAACTTTAAGATAATATGTGACAGTAGAAATCTTCTTTATCCTGTCATATTAATGGAAAATATAAATAAATTTGACTAAGTGATACAAAACTAGATAACCCCAAGGACAGAATTAGCCTTCAGATTATTCATTTTTAGAGTTGAAAATACATTATTAGTGATGACAGTGAACATAATTCTAATGCACACAATGCAAATCCCAAAGGGAGGAAATCTTATATCAAACATAAATATGTATATGTGAAAATATGCTGGTGGGCATACATAGAAGCGTGCAAACAGTTTCTTCAATGGTATTGAAGCACAGCAGTTTGAAGGTATAGTGTGGGGGCTAGACAATAGTATTGGAGTAAGTTCTATCATATATTTAGAAAAACACACTCACATACCATTTTTTGAAATTGTTTATTGATTCTAAAGAGAGAAAGAGGGTTACATGGAAAGGCTGGAAGGTAGGCAAAGCAAGAACGGAATGATATAATTATGTTATAATCTCAAATAATAGAAGTAAAATAAAGCAGAATTAATGGAAAGTAGAAATATTGCAAAGGAGGCCTGGTTATATAACCAATATACAGAACTATAATACAATCCCACATTCCCAAATGGAAGACACAGAATGTGTTTGCATAAATGTGCAGATCTCCAAGATGTACTGTGTTTCATTAATTTTTAAAAAACAATTTAAAGTTATTCTTGTATCAGATGTCTGAATGATTAAGATGGCTATGATATCATTTTGTTGCCTACACAACAAAATATTATCTCAACCATGTGGAACGGTCTTCAGCCATCTTGAAGCAGTGTCCTTGGGACAGCCATCTGGTTTTGAGGGCTTAGAAGAATGTGCCTTGTTCACTTAGGGTAAGCTGGTAAATGTGCTATGCTTTGGTATATACAGGAAACAGACAATGACTTTCTATAATATTTAAGTCTTCCTTTAAGAATAACAAAACCACTTAATCATTTGATATGTAAAAAAATCAGTAAAGTATTGGGAAAAACCACTGGCTACAGGCACTTTAGCTTGAAATGTAATTATGAGAATTTGGTTTTGAATATGAAATTCTAGTTTATATTAATGGATATGTGCTTAAATTTTCTTTTGTAATGCATGTGCAGAGAATACCTACCATATAGAACAATAATTCAAACTAAAAAGACACATCTGTTAATTTTATAATAAAAATTAAATGATAAAGACAATTGTATTATAGTTTAAATTATAGTGTTTTTATTCTTGGAAGATTGTAAAATAAAAGTATATCTTGCACCAGATGGTATCTCAGCTTGGATGAATTATGGCATTGTCACATAAAACAAAAGGAAAATATAACAAAGCAAAACCATATTGTTATTTGCATGGGAAAAATTAGAAGAGGTCATTTATGTCTCTATATGAATGAAAAGTGTCTGGAGATATATAGAAAACAAAACTCCTAAACAGTTAACAGTATGGAATGGGAGGATAAAAACAGAATAGAATATGAGGTTTCCTCATCATTTTTTATCATATACAGTTTTCCCAATAATACAATTAGATACCTTTGGTCTTTTACAGTAATTGTTAAATGCTTAATAAAGTATCAGCAGGACTATCTCAAGGATCCTGGTTACAAAATTATATAAAGTCTCAACATATTTATGCCTTCACTTTATATTGCAAAAGCCAGAAAATGACCATTAACACTTATACAACATTGCATATTTTAATATTTCTCTATTTTTGACTGTTTTCTTACTGGCATTATATGGTTTTTGAGAGCAGTGATCTCTTCTTTGTATAATAAAATTTACATTAAATTTGTAAATAGTTTTTTATTCTTTTAAAGATTAATATGTTTATTAACACTTTTTCTTTTAAGATTTATTTTATGTATATGAGTACACCATTGCTCTCTTCAGACACACCAGAAGAAGGCATCAGATACCATTACAGATGTTTGTGAGTCACCATGTGATTGCTAAGAATTGAACTCAGGACCTCTGGTAGAGCATTCGGGGCTCTTAATCACTGAGGCATCTCTCTAGCCCATAAACACTTTATTGATACCTTAGTCACAGTGTTTTATCACAACAATCAAAATAATTAATTCATTTTTATATTATTATTATTATTATTATTATTATTATTATTATTATTATTATTAACCTGAATAGGACTAGTGATACCTAAATGTGCACGAGTTTGGGTCCATCTACCAAACCATGAGCAATCTACTCTCAACCATATCCTCACAGGACAGCAACTTGCCTTCTCAAAGCAACAATGAATTACTAGTGACTCCTCTAGTAGGGATTAAGCCTTGGGGCCCATTCCACATTCATGCTAGGCTTTGGTCTGTCTTGATCTTGTGCAGGTCTTTTCCAGACGCTCTCAGCATTTGTGAACTGACCCATGCAACAGCCTTGGCATGTACAGATATTAGCTTTACATAATCCTCTTCCCCATTTTTGAGTTTTACATTCTTTCTACCCCCTCTTCTACGACATTCCCTGCAGGAAGCTGAAATAATTTTCTTTAATATGTCTATTAAATGACAGATATGACTCACTATTCTTTTAGTGCCAAATCAAAGAGAAGAAAATAACTAAATTTTTGTCAGCACTTGTTTTTTTCCAGCTCACATTGAAAATATTTAAATTTTAAAACAGGGATTTCAATGCTAGCCTATAAATATGCACATAGAAGAGAAGAAAATGAAAAAGTGAAAATTTGTGAACATTTATAAAAAATCAAGTCTGATAGGCTATATTTCTGAGCTGTATCATTTATACAAGAAAAGTACAACACATTTTGTGCTCCCAATTGTAAGAAAAAGCTTTACATTATGAAATACTTTTCATTGCCTACTGTTATTAATGAAAGTACACTGTGTGACTTTGTAATATTTTAATTCCTTAATAGTACCAAATTGCCATTAGAATCTGTCACTCATATATGTGTGGAAAATCATTCCTGAAATAAACTGAGTAAAACATATAAGAATAGCTCTTCTGAAACATTTTAAAATCAAAAACAAATTGAGAAATGTATTCTGGAACACTACTGTGTCTTTATATATCAGTGTATGGTAAGTCATTACAACAACTGCACATGTTTCTTATTCTTTCATCAATACTCCCTTCTCATATGAGATGAGTTAACAGACAATGTTTTGATTGAGAAACTACGAGTTCTGGGCTCTGTGTGCAGCAGTTTGTTCTACATTGTTATAGAGATGACAACATTTCTTAATATTATATTCATATATCAATAAAAGCATATTACTTATAGCTATGAAAGGAGGTAGTTTATGATGAAAGAGCTTATTGATTAAAAGATAACTCAAAAGAAAAACAAAATTAAAATGGGAAGTGATAAACTGAAGCATGTAAGTCACATTATTGGACTCCTATCAATTCATTATCAAATTAAAATAATCAGCAAAGGTAATGTCCTCTTTCTTACCACAAATAGGGCAGTTTGTGTGAATCCTAACAGCTGTTATTAGTATTTTAAAGAAAGTGTCCATCTGCCTGAGGTCTATAATATAATTAGACACATTAGTACTCTCTTATCTGGGGTATTTTTCATGAGGAAATTGGTCATATGTATGTTGTGTAATTCCAGTGAAACTGAATCTATTGATTAGCATAAGCACATTGTCAACATTAAGTACCTTAAATACTCAGATATTTATGTTGTTTGGAAACATTTGTTATAAACACATTTTTGCATCCTTTTTTAATAACAAAAAACTTGTCTTCTCTGAATAAACAAACAACATTCTCAATAGTTAATTTCCTCTTTTCCAAACACAAACTTTTCAGATACTAGTTTTGTGATTAGATGAATATTGACAACATATTTATGCTGCTGAATTATTTGAAATTAAGCAAAAATATTGTTGGTGAAAATGTTCAAACCTGAAATAAATTTAAGATTCTTATATAGGTGATTATCAAATCAGTTTCAATTGTCTCTGACACCCACCAATAGACTAATGCTAAGTATAAAATATGACATTTCAAAGGATATTTTCTCATTATACATTAGTGTTTAATATAATAATTGCTAACTTTAGAACACATTATTAAAAGAGCAAAAGTGGTTTTTTAAGGTCTGAAGACTGTTTATACTTTAGATTCAAACAATGCTTTCATACTTGTGATGTATGCACACTCTGCAGTATTCTGGTTGTCATTGAGGTCTGTATGTTTCTGAAGAGAAACTTAATTTTGAGAAATCCTGGTCTGCCTGAATGAGGTGGCTAATGCAATAGTCATTAAATTTGCTTCTGGGAAAATAAGGTCATTTCAATACAGGTTTAGTAAATCATGTTCCCTTGAATACAGGTGTTAATCATGATGACATAGTAAACCTACCTAGAGCAAAAGGTTTATTTAATATGTGCAGAGTTCTGCTTTTCTAGGTTGCTCTTTAGAGCCCCTAAGATGAGCTTAATTGTGCAAAACAACCCAGTGGGAAATTCAATTTCAAACATTTTCATCAGCACAGTTTTCTAAGACAGTAGTGTTGTATCTAATTGAAGCTCTAAACTTCTGCACAGTGTTTCGTTTTCTTTTTGGCCATTATGCTAAGGATATATAATTTCTGCTGATTTAGGTATCTTGTGTCACTGCAGTAAGTACGCAATTAGCTTTAGTTTAAGTGATAGCAGCATGCTATAAATAAGATTCTTAATTGTGTTTGCAAGATTAAAATTCAGCCTCATTGTTTGTTCCCTTCATTTCTTTGGTGGCATTGTGGTATATTCACATTGCTACCTCTGAATGAATGTCAACTTGTTTTACCTCGACTGCAGCCGATCGATACTTCATTAGACTGAATTGTCTTGTGCTCATGCAACCTTGAAGCTGTGGCTTAATTACCACCCATATTATGCAGTGGTTCAGAGAGCTGTGCTCAGCTGTGTCAGGTCTGAAAAAAAATTTTTGAGCCATGGTGTTACCTATGTCTAGAAAAAATGGCCACTTATATTTTTAATTGTAATATTTGGCAAATTAGGCAGTAATGATTTTTCTTTAATACACTGAAATGCACAAAGATAATATGGTCACATTTTGAAACATTATTTTACAAAACTCTTGAAATGGAAATATAATTTTCATGATCAAACCATTGTGCAGTAAAGATAATTTAAAACTAATGGCAAAATTGCATTCATATGAAAGAGAAGAGAGGGGAGAGTGCAGTCAAATGGCAATCATGACAAATGACATCTCTTGTCTGAGAGTCATTTTTTCTCACTAGACTGATTTGTCATCCTCACTTGTGACATTTTTCATCCTGCTATGAAATCACACTGACAGAATAAGATATTTCAAGACTTTACAGCAGGCCACAAAAGATGGTTTGGTGCTTCTATTTACTTTTTTGGTGGGGTGTTTCAATTTTTATTTTTATTATAGTGAACTCTCATCATATACAACCTGAGTTCGAACAAAATATTACCAGTTAAACAACTTGTGGAAGAAAAAAATTTAAATAAAATAGGAGATAATAGAAAATATTGTTTATGTGACAATAAATCTCCTTACTGAACATAATTAATATGCCTCCAAAATGCAAAAGTTTTGTTGGGTAAAGCCTTTAATGTATTATTTAACAGACTCAGCTATTTATGCTAAAGTCCTGGAGTGGGAAGGGTTCTTGAAAAACATAAGGAAATGAGAAGATTGTTTGTTATCTCACATAGCCACTGAATTGAAAAAGGGACTGTGTCTTAGAGAGTTTGTATCAGTTTCTGAGTGCCACCATAAGTAAGTACCACATATTGATGATTCAAATCAAAAGAAATATATTTTTTCACCTCTCTAAAGGCACAAAGTCTTAAGCTAAGATATCAGCAGTGTTATACCATTTTAGAAACCCATGGAACAATGCTTTATTCTATCTTCCAGCATGTAGTGGGTAGCTCACCATCCTTAGCATTGCTTGGTTTGTACCTGTCTGATTAATCTCTACACAGACTGTACACAAATTGAAGACTACAGACATCCTCTAGAATTAGAGTGTAAGGAGGTTCCTTTCTAACATCCAGCTCTAATTTTCCTTCTTTTCCTTTTTATTTTCTTTCAGAAATGTTAACCACCATGTGTCAGGAAATAGTACATTTGAACCAGTAAAAACATTAAAAATTCTCACAGGTTTGTTTTGAGGTGTGTACTGTGGAAGGAAATAGTCACATATTGTACAAGGTGCTGTGAAACATCTTTTTTAGTCTCTAGTCTACAAATTTCATGATATCTTTCTAAAACACAAACTCTGAGGTAGAAAATATGTATCAGACCCCAGAACGTTTTACTTGACAGAATATCCAGGTGATGCTTAATATTTCTAATTTTGGCAATCATATAGCAAATCCAAAATATATAAGTATAAAAGAAAGGACCATACCCAGCTAAAGAGCCACAGACCCTTGAAGAACATGGGATATGTGATCCATATATTCATTAACTCAAGGAAGTGACCATATACAAGTAGACAATAAAGGCAAATGAGAAAAAAAATATGGAAGGAAAGCCCTGAGTGAGAAGTGAGAAGCTCATGTTTTCACCATGAGGGAGTAGAAAGTGGATGTTGTGTTTATAGCAGATTTCAGTTTTACAGAATGGGTCAAGGGTTGACAACTTAACCCTAGTCAATGAAGAACCACAGTTGTGTTAATCAGAGTGACCTTTTGTCAAAGCCTGAATCAAGACCCTGGGTCCATTAAGCAAACAATCATCGAGTGCCTGCTCAGTACCAACCAGTCCTACACTATCCATAAAGTATTAGTGAAGAGGACAAAGTCTTTATGGGTTCCTGTATTTTAGGGGACAGATATATTGAAAGCAAATATTATTTGTTAATGTAAAGCATGAAGATAGAGAGTAAATTTGAAATACTGGTGGAATCTGATCATGTCATGTCATGAGAAAATAATTCATTGTGTAATTTTGAGTATAATAAGTGAAATCTAGGATTAGGTTAACCTAAAATTGAACATCTTCCTCTGTTTCTTCCTTTAACTATACTAAATTAAAAGTAGCATAGTAATGAATAGAGATAGATGATAGATAGACATGTACACAGATAGACAGATAGACAGACAGATAGCTAGATAGGTAGACAAACAGACAGACAGATGGATAGGTGGTAGAAAAATCCATATACATCAAAATGAAAAAAAAGGCATAAATGATCAGCTGAATGAAAGGCACTAAGTTGAAATTTGTGCTATAGTTGCCTTAGATGAATGTGAACATCTATGTCTATGTAACCTTGAGTTTCTCATGAAGTACCAGAACCAGATAGAATTAAACTATACAACTTCAGAAAAAGTCAAGAAGTTAGAGACATTGTAGGCTAGGTGTTAGGATACAGTGTTTTGTAGAATATATGAACAAGGAACAAAATAGTCAAATGGGTTCTTCCAACAGACTATAATAGCAAAAGAAGGAGGCAAAATAAGAAATAGTGCTCTAGATTTATGATGCCAACTACTAAAGGAAAATTAATGGCAAGATAAATGACAATCCTGAGCCCTGACTGGTGAGACCCCTGCCCTTTCCCAGCCTGTTCTGTTTACACTTCTAGCTCTTGGAACAGTGGGAACAGATAAGAAAAACCTTGAGTGAATGTCAATTTATTTTCTAAGATGACATGAAAAGATAAGAGACATATGCAAGCTGTGCAAATAATCACAATTAGGCTGAGCCCAGAATGCTTCCCTTTCTGCTCTAACTATCCCTAGAAATAAGCCTGGAAGTTTCTAATCTTGGTATATTTTAATCTTCCAAGCTGATTAGTTCAATCCAGCTTCTCTTGACTTCTGGCTGAACTGCAATACATGGCCTGGTACTCATTTTGGCAATATATTATAATCTTCTAGCTCCTTATCATTTTCTGGTTAGATGCATCTTCACCTGTCTAGCTTGGTCTCTCTGTCTCCTGTTTCTGTAAAACTATCCGAGTAAAACTACCATAAACATACACCACATGACACACCACAGCACCTTCCTTCTTTCTCTCCCTGATCGTAAATTGCCCCACTTTCTTTGTTGTGTTGAACATATTTATCTGTCTAATTCTTTCAAATTGTTCTCTGATTTACCACTTTGTCTGTCCTTCAATTAGACATCACTTTAAAATGCCTGCTTCCTTCCACAAACTACCCTTACCTTTATTGCTAGAGATTAAAGGTCTGTATAAAGGACATGTCTATATTCAAGCCAGATCATACTGTAATCCAGGGAGTGTCTTCATTTCTGCAGAATCGTATATTTGAATGTGATCCCTTGTTAATGCAGCCATGTTGCTGGATTAAAATTTCTCTACCTTATTTGATCATGCTTTCTTATGACATTTATGAACTCAAAACAGAGAGGCAAATACATGCATAAATTTTTTCATAATTCTTCTCAAAGAAAACTCACACAAAAACACAGAAACATTTTCCTGCCCGTTTGTTTCTTTTATTTGATACAGCTAAGTAAGCACTGAAGAATTCACAAAAATGAAAGGTGGAAAATGGTAATTAATGTACACAGTAGAACTTAGAGCAACAACACAAGCTACAGTTGCCAGGGAAGCAAACAGTAGTCCTCAGAGACTGTTGATAAAGTGTTTCCATAATGTCCTATGAGAAGCTATGGAGCAAGGGATTGCACTCTTCAAAACTAAAATTTTATGGAACAAAACTTTTAAATTTAACACAGCTTGGAAATTAACATTTAGTTATCTCCTAGCAAGTAAGAAGAAGACAGAAAGTTGGAAAATATAAAAAACAGGAACACTACGTAACAAGCAAACTGAAGACAAGGGAATTTAATTGTACACACACACACACACACACACACACACACATACACACACACAAAGAGTAGGCAGACCTGAATTTTCAGACTTAGGAGGTGTAGAAAATGTCCAGAATAGTAGAAAAAATTATTACATGAAGACATGTGTTTATAAACTGCAAAAGAATCATAAAAGCTTATAGAACATGAAGGCTATACATATATATGTATATATATATATATATATATATATATATATATATATATATATAATTCTGAGACAGTATTTTTTAATTTGGAAGTTGATTATGAATGAAGACACTTTTGAAGGCAGTGTATAGCTGTCTAAGTCCTTTACACTCCTTGGAATACATGATGTAACACATTAAGTAACCAGTAAAAGCTAAGAAAATCCATGGAGTTGGGAGACCAGAAATTTTGATGCTGAAGAGGGGGAAAGTAAACCACAGAATTGGCCTCTATTTATATACATTCATAGGTTAGAAAGAATGTATTACAAAGGATAAAATTAAGTGTATACTACACAGATCATCTATGTGTAATAAATACAACATGAAAATTTTTAAAACAAGATTGATTTCAACTGACAGGAGTTGGAAGGGTTTGGGGAGTGTAAGAAAGCTACTTTCAGGCCACAAAAATGACTACCCCTGCCACCAAGCATGGAAATCCAAGGTGAATTTCTGAAACGCATAGGGTAGAAAGCGAGAACCAACTCTAAATATGTCCTATGTCTTCCACAGACAAAACTTTTTTACCCATACATGCCATAGAAGCACTCAAAATTAAAATCAAGAAAATAGATTTTTGAACGCACATATAAAAATTACTTTTAAAAGCTATACTTAATTTTAAGAAGTGATTCCTAACCTCTAGAAGAAATAGCAATTAAGTATATCCTTGTCTTGTGTGCACTAAGGTTCCTGGAGACACAATGAAGGCCCATTTAGGGAAAGTATAACAAGGAAATAAATCAAATATGTAAGAGAAGCTGGACATGGGGAAGAAACAGTACAATGTGGGGGGGTTTACAGAGAGTTGTGGTAGACTTGATTTGGGTCATTGTTATTCATCTGAAGAAATTTTATTTGATAATCCAAAGGAGACTTTTAAAGATCCTTAAAGCCAGGAGCAGGTGAGAAATATAATAACTGCTTGCTTAATAGGAAGATTTTGGAAGTAAGAGGCTAAAGCCAGAAGGTAGAGCTTGTGTTCTGTTTGGGGACAGAGAAGATGCTCATCAAATGAAAGTGCTATCAAAATGTCAGAGGAACATTTGCTTCCAAGTTTCCTTTGAAGGATTTAAATTTACTGATGTTTTATTGAAGGACTTAATAGGCATAACCCTGTTTAGCTTCCAATATCAGACTAGATTGGGCATGTGGAGGGTACCATGGTCAAAAGAAAAGAATATGTTGGTGAAAAGAATACTCAAAAAAGAAACTGAATGATGGTGAGGAATGGCAGTCAGTAATGTCTAGATTTGAAAGAAAATTTATGAAGAGACTTGGCAAAACCAAGTGACTAATCTGCTTGCTGAGTGGGTAACTAAACTGGGTTTATTTAGCTTTGCATTCTGACAGAGTCAAAGCTATTGCACAATCTTGGAACATGGAACATGGACCTTGAAAAACAATTTTCTTAATGAGAAGTCAATTTTATCTTTAGACACATTTTGAAAACTATAAGTGCTAAAGACTCCCAGTAATTCTTGGAATTATTCCACAACATTCAAATGAAATCTGTCAAAAACTATTACCCTTAACTTTCGTATCCCTAAATTAGAATAAAGTTTCCAAGTTGTTAAAATGTTATTTTGCTCTATAAGTGCTATTCTCTTAGTTTTAACACTGATATAATGGAAATCAGCTATGTCAATACCCCACTCAACTCATATAATTCTATTATGTACACTTTTCTAGTAATTATTCTCAAACTCCTTGATGGTTATTTTTTTTAGCAGTGTATCTCTAGCTCATACTTTTGTCAAACTGATTTCAACCTAATAAAGATATTTTAAAATCTCTGACACCTTCTTTTTTCATCTTTTTCCTTCTTAAACATGTACTGTCTATAAATAATTTTTGTCTCTAGTCATTAAACCACTTTAGACAAATAGCATGGCCACAGGAAAACTGGGACTGCTCACAGAGCTCTTGATGAGTTCTACTTACTGTGTGTTCCTGAAAAATATTCTTGGACTTTTATGCCTGAGTGCAGTGTTGATATGAGCAGATATTAGGGCCCAAATGGAACTCCTGAAGCTTCAAAGGTCTTATGTTCCCATACAGATAATTGAACAGAAACAGAGAAGCAAACAGAGTTCTTTAAATGATGAGGGCAAGACATAAAAAGTGTTTGATAGAAAGCCCAATAACAGATATTTAAGGAACATCCATGTTAGGGGCTAGAATATCAGAAGAGTACTGCTTCCCAGTCCTTGATTTTTCTTCTTGAAAATGACCATCTGTGGTTCTATGTGTCAACATCTGACATGAAACTTAAAGTCAGAGCAAACACTAGTAACTAATGGTGAACAACACTGCAACTGTATGGCTGGAATTTTATGATAGAAATAACTTATATCTGTTATCCAATTTCAGCTCATTCATAAGTGAGTTTTAATGTATGGCTTCTTCAGTGTTACTATTGCTATCATAAAACAAGATGACCAAAAGCATCTTGGGGAGGAAAGGGTTTATTTGGCCTACACTTCCACATCATTGTTCATCATCTAAGCAAGTCAGAGTAATAACTCAAACAGGACAGGAATGTGGAGGCAGACACTAATACAGAAGCTATGGAAGGAAGCTGCTTACTGGCTTGCTGATCATGGCTTGCTTGGCCTGCTTTCTTACAGAACACAGGAACACCTTTTTGGGGAAGGGGGTGATAACAACCACAGCGTAATGGGTCTTCCTGCAGGAACCACTAATTAAGAAAATCCTCTACAGGTTTGCCTACAGCCTGATAACATACAGTTTCTCTATTGAGACTCACTTCTCTCAGATGACTATAGTTTGTCAATTTGACACAAAACTAGCAGGAACACTCTGGAATGGGTAATGTTATAGAAGCCTTAAACACCCATCCACCATGATACCCCTGCCCCCGAATGGAAACTTGACATTCTGATCAGTTCCCAAGATTAGACTATAGCACACTTTAATCAATCTGAGACTACAATTATCTGGCTAAGAGACCACCCCTTGGGAAAGCTGGTTGGTCTAAAGATGTTCTATGGAGACAGGATATTTCGTTAATGAGATAATATACTTTTCTTTCCCAGAAGCTCTACCATCTGAATAGTCACCTTTAGAGCTTCCTTCATGTAGCTCTGAAGAGATACACGCCTTTCCAACTCTGACTTGGAGAACCTTAACTTCCCCCTTTCCTCTTTTAGTTTTTTCTTTTAAACATGCATTCTCCGACATTGTACCTCCTTGCTTTCTCTGAAGCCTTTCCCACTTTTTACCAATTGGTTACTTGTCTGACTTGAAGGACAGGCAAACATATATTAGATTCCAAGATTCATAATTGTATCTGTTTTGTTTTATTTTCAATCTCTAATAAAAAATGTCCTCAAACATTGGCTTGAGTCTGTTTTAAACTTATTTTACTAATGAGACTAGGAATTTGTAGCAGATTGATTTTTGTCCACTTGACGAAGAATAAAATAATCTGAGAAGAGGGTATATCAACTTAAAATAAATAAATAAACAAGTAAGTAAATAATAAAAACCTCCTATTATCAGATTGGCCCATGGGCATGTCTGTGGGCATTTTCATGACTGGTTTATGTGGAAGGGCTCATCTCACTAAGGATGGTGACGTGCCTGTACTGGAGTTCGGGTTTGTCTTAAAAAGGAAGCTGAGTAAGCCACTGAAAGCCACCTAGTCAGCAGCTTTCCTCCATTGTTCCAGCCTATGTTGCTGCTTGAGTACCTGCCCTGAATTCTCCCAAGGATTGCCTGTGGTGTGGTTTCTCTAAGACAAATACACTCTGTCGTGTCCAAGATGCTTTTAGTCATGCTGTTTATCACAGCAAGAGAAAGCAAGCTAGATGAAAAATTCAGCTTCTGCAAACATAAGGATAAGTCCACTCCAAGGACTACAAAGACTGGAGGAAAGAATTCAGTAGCTGCATAGTCCTTTACACCGTTGGTGGTTTCTTGCTCAGTTGTATAGCTTCTCTGCATGTACTCTAGCAGTTACTTGTGGTTTTACACAACTTCCTTATTCTTATTAACATCTTACATCTCCCCTTAGTGAAGCAAACGTTGGTACTAAAGGAACTAAGAGTTGCCTTCTGACCCTTGGGGGTAAACTGTGTCTGCCAATAGCAACAGCCTGTTTAGTTAATGTCTAGTGGTTTGTTTCCAGTGTTTCATTTTGCCAAAGTTTTGATTCATATGCTAATTTTGCATTTTTTCTCTTTCGTTTTCTTTTTAAAGCTTTTCTTTCCTTTCTTTTTTTGTTCATATTCTTCAAAACCTCAATTCTCTAAACTGTTCTACCTCAACCCATGTGCTTCAGTTTATCTAAATTTTGTTATTTATTATAGAGAATGGATCCTATTCAGAGCTGAAAAAAAGCACTGTTTGCTAGGCACCATCAGTGTATGAAGTACATCCTGAACTAAAAGCCTGCAGATGCTGTGTTTCAGCCATGGAACTCTGTTCATTCAGGAAATTGCTTCTATTTTGTTTTTTTGGGTTTTTTTTTTTTTTTGCTAAATGGCAACATTTTCAGAGATAAGTGGATATTAAAGTTGAGATTTCCTAAAAACCAAACATTTGACTGATGAAGTCCTTGGTAATTTTGTCAATTTTCTCTTCTATTCCAAACCTGATGGACTATGTTTTGTTTCCTGTCATCTGTGGATTCTGTAGTACATTCTGCCTTGGGAATACTGTCAATAGATTTATTTGTACTGTATTCTTTACTTTTGTGTGTTTAAGACATATAATTTACAGCAGTATATTTAAATTGTCTTTAAATGATGATTTTAAGTACTTTTTCATTTTTTTGATATTATGTCATTGGTATTTATAAGATTTAGTTGTCATCTATGATTATAGTTGACCTATAACAATGTTACATTGCAAATTATCAAATGAGAGATCATGCTTTTAAATTTTTCACATAATTACTAGAATGGTATGAAATTGTTGATCCATTATTTTAAAAACGGATTTAATTTCATTTTCAATAGTAAAAATCTTAATATTCAATTTCACCATAAATGTGCTGTAGCAAGTCTACTATATGGTTGAGTATATAAATTATACATTTTGCAAATATATATGTTCATATGTATGAGAAGTGTGTGTGTATATATTTAAAACTATGTGTGCACATCTACATATAATGTATTTATATACAGCATATAGAATATATATATATATATATATATATATATTTGCAAATGAGAAAATGTATATTTGACACTTCTGGTGTAAAATTTGGAAAATATTAAATAATGGAAACATGCATTGATTTAGAAAAGTGATATAAAATTAGAAAGAAGTAACTACTTTTATCTAACTTTAATAGCGCCCATTTACAGTACAACTGAATGGATCCAGTTTTTATGAATTGATATCTTTAAAAAAACTTCTATATTTGTTTTTGCCAACTTATAGAAACTTTTGCAGAGACACTGCTATAATCCATTAGTTTAAATAATATATTTTAAATAGTATAGGTATGATATTAAAGTTAAATTTCTAATTCATTATTGAATTGATTCTTATTAAATTTAGGTATTTTTGGTTAAAGAATAAACAAATATTTTAAAGCTCACCTTAGATTAAAATCACAAGTTATTTCCTTTACCTAATTTCTAAAGTTATCGATTAAATGCAGACCTGTACACTGCTGAACAGTTTTTCCAGTACTCATTTCAGAAATAATTTTTTGGCCCGCCCCAGACACAAGTCTGCCACTTACAGACATCACTCAGAATCGGTATACCTTTCCCAGGGTACTTTCCACCCTGATCTAGAAAACTCTGAGGTTTCCTGATTTCTGAGCACGTGCCTTTAGATACTGCTGAATTCACAACAAGTCTGTGTCTGTTCTCAGAATTGCACCTAGCCCCAATTGAAATAGTCAGGACCACTTCTCTTATCCAATTCACACTTCAACATTGCCTGGTCTCGGAACTGAATACAAAGTTCTGTTTACCTGGTCTGAAACCTGATAAGTTTGTTTAAGAGCAAACAGAGTTCCAAGTATCTACTCAACTAAGGTAGGATAAATATCCATGCTAAAAAACACCACTAACAGCATAAGCCCTGATGTTTATTCCTCATATAAAAAACACAAACATGAATAATGAAGACAATAAACCATTCCAACCAATTAGTGCTCTCATAGTAATGTTCCCTGAGAAAAGCAACCTAGGTGATACACAAACCAGTAAACTCAGTGAGGCAATTATAAATATGATCAAGGAACTAAAGGAAGCTTTAAAACGTGCTAGAATAAAAACCACTGAACACAAATTGCTTAAAGAAGAAAAAAAGCATTAAATGATACAGCAACATAATTTAATAGAGATAGACTTCTGAAAGAAACTCTAACTTGCTATGTGTAGAAGAATGAAATGCTATCTTTATTTCTCATTCTGCGCAAAACTCAGTTCAAAATGGATCAAGGACCTGGAAATGAAAACACAAGCTATTGAATATCTACATTGATCTCTTATTTATAGGAGAAAGTAGGGAATTTCTTTGATCATATAAGCACAAGAAACAAAGTTCTGAATAAATATTCTTAGCATAGAAATTAACTGATAAGTGGAACCTTGTAAACGAATAAGCTTTTGTAGAACAAAAGATACTATTAATTTAGTAAAGAGACAGATTGCAGTGGTTATGTTGTTGCTGTTGTTGTTGTTGTTGTTGTTGATTTATCAGCTATTTACCTGACAGAGTTTTTTTGGTTTTTTTTTTTGGTCTAGAATAGACAAAGAACTAAAAACAGGAACCAAGGAAACAAAATACTCCAATAAATATGGTGGTTGGAATCAAACAGAAAGTGCAAGAATCAATTTCTTTAGGGATGGGGTTTCTTAGCCTCAGATGCTTCAGTTGATAGTCCTACATTCATTTACATTCTGTCAGCATTATGAATCCAGATATGAGCACACAAATTTGGGAGACAATAGTGCTGGTAGAGATAAAAGAAGAATGGGAAGGGAATGAGTGGGTAGTGAATTTTATTAAAATACATATGAATGCATTTTCTGGTTTCAAAATTTCAAACAGATTTTTAAAAAAAGAAATGATTTCATCTACGATATAGCCTGAGTTTTAATTTCATTTAGTTAAAAGTTAATTATCAGCCTAGGTTCTAATTTCAGTATTGACATGTTTAAGAATATTCAAAATTGTTGTGCTCAGCTTAGAACACCACCAACAAAATGCCATTGTGAGAACAGCATCAAATCATGCAGCTCTCTCTCTCTCTCTCTCTCTCTCTCTCTCTCTTTCTCCAGCAATGTATATGTTCAGTGAATCCCAGATGCATTGTTTCTGAACAAAGATGAAGAAAGGACAGAATAAGGAGAGAGGAAGTTCTAGGTTCTTGAACATGCTTTACCACATTTAAAGAATAAGTTCAATGGTGTTTTCGTGGGTTCCTCACATATAGTAGGTGTTCAAAGAATACTGTGTAAATTTCTAAGAATGGAGCTTTCAGAGGACAGATTTACCATCAAGATGCTTAGATGAGGAAGCTAGAACAGTACTGTTATAAATCAGCCTGAGCACATGCACTGCTTAGTTTTTGTCCATTTCTCAGAAACTTGGCTCATTTGGAAAGGACCGCAAGCGCCCCATCAGATTGGCTTATAGGCAAGTCTGTGTAGGCACTTCTTGGTTATGGGTTGATGTGGGAGGACCAGGTCCATAAGGGGCGGTGCCACCGCCCGACAGGAGTGCCTGGGTTGTATAACAAAGGACACTGAGCAGATCTGGGGCCAGTGTTCCTCTATGGTCTCAGTTTCTGCCCCTATTTCCTTCAATGACAGACTGCAAAGTGTAATACAAAATAGATGCTTCCCTTCTCAAGTTGCTTTTAGTTATGTAGCTTATCACAGGGGTTAAAAGCAAGTTAGAACAGTCAGATAACCATATGAATAGAGCATTTTATTACTTTGTACCATGAAACTGTTCATCTCCATGTTTTGTCAATGATTGTAACATATAACTTAGAGCAATAAACATACAGAGGATAGGTGTTTCTTTAGGACCCCGTTTGGGATGTTAGAGTTCAGGACAAAGTGACCTCTTTTCTTTGAGTATGGAAAGAGCCACCACACTTCCACAGAGTGAGGTGGGATAAAACTCTTACCCTCGTTTCTGAAACAAAAAGTGGACACAGAAAGAGGAAGTACTTAAGAGAGTGTGGTATTCTAATTCACATTAAGAGAATGGTCACAATAACTTGAACACCACAGCTGAGGTCCACTCATCAAATGGTCAACAAATTAGTATTTGTCTGGACTGACATAGTCCAAGATATTAACAAACAAATCTTTGGAATCATTCCAGATTCAACTTAGAGCACTACAGGTTATTATGTTTATGCATACATAGGTGAAAATTAGTAGAATTATTGTCAAGTTATAAGGTAGTTTTTAATGGGTCAAGATTTCTCTCAAAGATGCGAAATAATAATGTTGACAGTATGACATGAATTTGTTCAACTTTGTCAGTATGGGTGTCATGCAGTTTGAGCTGACAAAGAGCTCAGGAATGCCAAAAAGTGATGTAAATTGTCCACAGAGACCAAATAATATGAATATTATAAACTAGCAAATAGTATGATTTCATATAAAAGAACCAATGTGTAAATGTGTAATATATTACTCTCAAAATGCTAACAATGAAATTATCTAATATTTAAGGTAAATATATAATTAGATTAGAAACTACCCTGTTATCTAACTCCAAAATTAGAAACCACTGCTCCTCAGGTAATAATAACATAGGGGATTAATATCTATTATTTCTAGGCATATGTGGAAATACAGTATTGTAATAGTTTGGTGCAATGGCGAGAAAATAACTTTTATGAGATTTTTTTCTGTCAGATTAGCAGAAGGAAACTGCTCTTGTCTTTAAAAATGTCATTGAAAATACATATTTTAGCTTTTGAATTATATAGGTAATATATGGACTTCCATCCACAATAATTTGTCTTTTATATTTATCATTTATATTTATAGCAAATTTAACTCTTCATATATCCATAATGTAAGTACCAAGGTGACTCTACTCTCCCCTTCTCCATTTGTCCCCTGTCCTCCTTAGCTCATAAACAACTTGTTCACACCAACCACACAGTTCTAGGGCAAACTATATTAGCTAGGACCAATCAGATCCTTGCTGAAACAGACACAGCCAATCCCCAAAGGACAGGCTACCCCTAATGCCCCTGTCTCCTGCTAGTGTTTTTATGCTTAAAATGGTCTGTGGGACACCTGCTGAGTGTCACAGTTTCAGCT
The DNA here is from genome assembly GCA_019843965.1 of Rhynchomys soricoides. Taxonomy (NCBI): domain Eukaryota; kingdom Metazoa; phylum Chordata; class Mammalia; order Rodentia; family Muridae; genus Rhynchomys; species Rhynchomys soricoides. The sequence continues at coordinate 4,553,161 of JADRCH010000305.1, read as the reverse complement.
CCTTCATCTGGTCATGTCCTTAATGGATTAACCTTAGAAATCCGCTGTAAATAAACTGTTCCTCTTTGACTTGTACTGCATGATCCTCATCATTTGCACCACTCCAGATCCAACAATATATAATATCTTATCTTAAACAGCTTTCAAAACTTATTCTAAATTCATCTGAAATATGATGATTTAGTTCCCAATTTTAATGCTATATAGAAAAATTTGTAAGTACAACATTTTAAAAAATTCCTTAAAAAGTATTTTAGCTTATATGTATTAATTAATCAATGTGTGGACATATGTGCATGCATGTGTATGTTTCTCTCTGTTTCTGTCTCTTTGTCTCTGTCTCTGTCTTTGACTCTATCTCTCTGATTATGTGTGTGTGTGTGTGTGTGTGTAGGTCAGAGGACAACTTGAAGAAGTTAGAAAAATTAATGATTTCTTTTCCACTTGTGGACTCTGGGGACTGAATTGGAATAGTCTGGCTTGGCAACATGTATCTTTACCTGCTGGTCCATCTTACTAGACCTTTTTCCTATATACATTCCACATTTAAAACTTTGTCAGTCTCTTAGAGAGAAGAAAACATGTCAACAGCATTGATGACTACTCTACCCATTTAACAATCAAAACATTTATATTTATGACTTTATACCGAAAACGATGCTGAAATGTTAGCATTGTCATTTTCTCAAAGCATGCACAACCTGTATGTAATTTTATCACTTCATCTAAAACTTCATCATAAAGCAAGGGCCACATGAGACCAACCTGCCTGTCAATGGAGGAATGGTTGAGAAACTATGAAAGAAATTTCTCTTTCTAGTCATGATTTACCTGCTTGTTAAGCTCATTCTTGTAAAGAATTGCTTCTACATCCTGGTTTTGTTTGAAATCATTTCAGTATTCTGTACTGTATATGACCAGAAAATTTCTTGGCAAACTCCATTGTTAGATTTTTTTTTTTTTTACAAACAAATAGCACTAATGATTTGTCCTAAAAATAAAATTACTTCTTATAAGTCATAAAGTCTAGTTTTCATCCCTCTTTAGAAAATAGGACTAAATGCAAGAAACACCTCAAACTCATTAATATAATCAACTTAAAGTGTTTTTTGAGGGAAACAGTATAAACATGGAGGTTTATGCAAGTTTGTAGGGACTTGTGAGGTCCCTCTTTCATTGTCTTAAAATAGTGTTTTACTGATAAACATTTCACCAACAACAAAACTGAGAATCTTCAATTTTATTATGGCCTAGCATTTTAAAGCCCAAGGAAGAAAAAGGTGACAGATCTCTGGATTTTCCTTTCTTTTCACAGTTCTATAATGTAATCTCAGAATACATTACATCTCCTCTCCTGGAGTTCACAGTTCCGTGGTTATGTTATCTACAGAGAAGGTACAATTAACCCTGCACTCTAGCTTTCATCAGCTCAAAGCAGAGCAGATACAATAGGACCACATTTCAATTCCTGTTCTTCTTCCCCCATCTTTACCTCTTCTTGGCACCCTGGCTCTTGACAAATAATAATGTACTTCTGACCTAGATTTGGCTATTTGAGATTTGGCTACTCTTAGGTTCAAGGGCCTCTCCTCCCACTGATGACTAACAAGACCCTCCTCTGCCACATATGTAGCCAGCACCATGGGTCCCTTCATATGTATTCTTTGGTTGGTGGTCTAGTCTCTGGGAGCTCAGGGGGCCTGACCAGTTGACATTGTTGCTCCTTCCCCATGGGGCTGAAAAGTCCCTCAGCTCCTTCAGTCCCTTCTCCAACTCCTCCTGGGACCCCACACTCAGTCCAACAGTATTTAGATGAAATCTTGTAAGATTTACCCATATTATAGATCTGCCTGTGCATAGTTACTAAATAATCTATTGAACTAGTATGCCACATATTGTTTATCCTCTCACTAGTTGAGAGGCATATGTTCTGTCTGTGATAAACAATGGTGTCATGAGCTTTCATGTGTAAGCCTTCATAGAGACAATTGTTTGCATTTCAGGTACTGACCTAGTTGTGAAATTGGTGGTTATATGTCGAGCCTATGGTCAGCCTTTGAAGGACATCAGGACTGTTTAATGAACGGCATCACTTTCGGTCTTTTAAAAATTAATGTGGTTTTTCACTCTTGTATGTCTGAAAAATATGTTCCAACAGTTGTGGAAGTTAGAGGACAACTTCCTTGGACTTCGTTCTTTCCTTCAGTATCTGTGGAGGTTCTGATGTTCAGGAGATGTCACAAGGTTCATGACAGCACCTGGATGCTGACACATCTCACCCTCCTTTTATCTGCATAAGAAAAATAGTTATCTATTTCACTCTGTGTAAAACACTCTCTCCTAATTTTAATTCTGATTTCGTAAGTACCCATGAGGTTAAGTATCTTTTCCAAGTGTCTTTTGGTCATTTGTTAATTCTATAAATAAAATAATTATAAACCCATACTTTTGCTCACTTTTAATTAGGCAGTTTTATTTTTTTAATGTAAGAGCAGCTTATATATTTTTGTTATAAATACTTCTATAATTTATGATTAGCAAATATTTTCACCCATTTTGTTGGTCAAATGTCACTCTTTTGACTTTACTTGTTGTACAAATATTTATTCATTTTGATGAAGTCTAGCTTAATTAAAAATCAAAAGTATGTTTTCTTTTGTAAATCTGCCATTGGAAACTGATTTTCTAATAAGTAAATTTATATTTTTAAGAATTTTCCTCATGCTTCCTTTTATAGAATATCAATTTTAGATGTTATGGCCATGAAGATAGCACTCAAATTATACCATCATAAATAATATTTTATTATGAATGTTTGACCTTTATTCAGAATATAATAAAATTCCAAATCAAAATTCTATATATATATATATATATATATATATATATATATATATATATATATTTCAGGCTGAAAGATTTTTCATATGCTACAAAATCCTTTCCTATGTATTTCTAGAAGACAGAATTTTGATTGTATGGAAGGTGTCCTAGTTAGGGTTCCCATTACTGTGAAGAGACACCATGAACAAAGCAACTCTTGTAAAGTATATCATTTAATTGTTGCTGGCTTACTGGTTCTGAGGTTCAGTCTATTATCATCATGGCAGGAAGCTCTGCAGCATCGTGGAAGTTTTGGTGCTGAAGGAGCTGTGAGTTCTACATCTCATTCTGAAGTCAATCAGGACAAGACTGTTTTCCAGGCAGCTAGGAGCAAGGTCTCTCAAAGCTCACCCCAACAGTGACACACATCTTCTAACAAGTCCACATCTCTTAATTTGCCATTCCCTATGCCAACATTCGCAAACCACCACAAAAAGTATTTCTACCATATCTTATCTTTTACTTCTTTACAGACAGTGAAAAAATAAATTCTGATAAAATGTGGGTATTCTATTGGATTGTAGAAGTATTGATGTAATAAAAACTTTGCTATTCTTCTATAGTACCTTAGTGTATCACTACAAGATTGATTTTCATTTTTTTTTTAAGTTTTATTTTTGGACAGTCAAGAAGTCACTGTTTGCTCAAGGCTCATTTTACTCACTTCTTGTTCAGACTGTTCAATCCCATTGCTTCTTCCTGTTTAGTCTTTCTGGTTCATTTGCATCTGTGAATTGATATTCTCAGTTCCCTGAGAAATAAAACTCCTCTCATAGCAATTGTGAAAACTTGAGACTTCATCTATATGTTCTTGAAGAGTCAGGTTAAATTGCAGCAACATTTTGTACTGTTTCATTGTCTTTTACCTCTTGATTACATTTTTAAAATACTTTTTAATTAGGAAAAACAATAGATACACAGCAAGTACATAAGTACATAAGTGTCCAAATGATGAAGGAATGGACATATCTAGGAAGAAGGCAACTGACAAGAGCAGAGGTCTTAGGAATCTTAGCCTACTTAGCCATAATCACTACTGTGATAGAATTGTCATGATGAACTAAAACAATCACTGACATAAGAGTGAAACCTTTCAATGAAATATTGGTGAATTAGCAAGTTATTTACCAAAGTTCTCCAATCCTGTCATTAATTTCATAGGTAATTTTCAATGATTAAAGACAGAATCTAGCTTTCCAATGTGAGCCAGTGCTTTGAGCAGACCTTGGCCACCCACTCCCAAAACACCCAGAGGAAGCTCAACTCCCAGGTACTCTAACACACCCAGGATCTTAGGTGAGGAGGCCACAACATCTGCCCCAACACCTGGAATAACTGATATCCCCAGGATCCAGGTACACAGGAACACCTACCGGCCAGTGGCAACAGTTTCTTCCAGTCTGAGGCCCTGAGCAGACCTTGGGCACTGCCTCCATACCCAGTCCCACAACACCCAGAGAAATCTCTACTCCCAGGTGCTCTAACATGTCCAGGATCACAGAAACTTAGGATTTTGGCCATACCAGGATTTTAGAATACCAGAAGCAGCTTGATATCCAGGAGCTCTAATACACCCAAGATCTCAGGATCACAGGGTCACAGAATCACAGGATCACAGAGACAGCTAGACTCTGAGAAGTTCTGACACAACCCGGGTAAGAGGACAGACAAGATCCAGTCAGAGAGAGCTAGGACAGGTAGCACTAGAGATAACCAGATGGTGAGAGGCAAGCTAAAGAACATATGCAACAGAAACCAAGATTACATGGCATTAACTGAACCCACTTCTACCATATCAAGTCCTGGATACATCATCAATCTGGAAAAGCAAGATTCAGATCTTAAAATAATATCTCATGAAGATGAAAATAGAGGACTTTAAGAAGGACATACATAGCTCCCTTAAAGAAATATAGGAGAATACAGGTAAACAGGTAGAAACCCTTAAAGAGGAAACGCAAAAATCCCTTAAAGAATTACAGGAAAATACAACCAACCAGGTAACGTATTTGAAAAAAAGAAAAAGTCCAGGATCTAAAATTGTAAATAGAAACAATAAAAAAATCACAAAGGGAGACAACCCTGGAGATAGAAAACCTAGGAAAGAGATCAGGATTTATAAATGCAAGCATCATCAAGAGTATACAAGAGATAGAAGAGAGAATCTCAAGTGCAGAAGATACCATAAATAACATTTATAAAACAGTCAAAGAAAATGCAAAATGCAAAAATTTCCTAACCCAAAACATCCAGGAAATTCAGGACACAATGAGAAGACCAAACCTAAGGATAACAGGTATAGAAGAGAGTGAAGATTCCCAAGTTAAAGGGCCAGTAAATTTCTTCAAAAAATCATAGAGGAAAACTTCCTTAACCTAAAGAAAGAGATGCTCATAAACATACGAGAAGCCTACAGAATAGATTGGACCAGAAAAGAAATCCCTCCTGTCACATAATAGTCAATACATCAACTGCACAAAACAAAGAAAGAATATTAAAAACAATAAGGGAAAAAGGTCAAATAACACATAAAGGCAGACCTATCAGAATTACATCACACCTCTCACCAGAGACTATGAAAGCTAGAAGATCCTGGGCAGATCTCATACAACACAATCGTAAGACAACAAAAATGCCAGCCCAGACTACTATACCCAGAAAAACTCTCAATTACTATAGATGGCAAAACCAAGACATTCCATGACAAAACCACATTTACACAATATCTTTCCACAAACCCAGCCCTACAAAGGACAACAGGTGGAAAACTCCAACAAAAGGATACAAACTACACCCTAGAAAAAGCAAGTAAGTAATCTTCTTTCAACAATCCTAAAAGAAGATCACTACACAAACATAATTCTACCACTAATAATAAAAATAACATGAAGTAACAATCACCTTCTTTAATATCTCTTAACACCTATGGCCTCAATTTCCTAATAAAAAGACATAGACTAACAGACTGGATGTATAAACAGGACCCAGCATTTTGCTGCATACAGGAAATGCACCTCAGTGTCAAAGCAGACACTACCTCAGATTAAAAGCCTGGAAAACAATTTTCCAAGCATATGGTTCCAAGAAACAAGCTGGAGTAGCCATTCTAATCCTGAATAAAATCTAGTTTCAACCAAAAGTGATCAAAAAAGTTAAGGATTGACACTTCATACATTTCAAAGGTAAAATCTATCAAGATGAACTCTCAATTCTGAACATATATGCTTCAAACATTCCTTAAAGACATTTTACTCAAGCCCAAAGCACACATTGAAACTCATACAATAATCTTGGGAGACATCAACATCCCACTCTCAGAAATGGACAGATCATGGAAACACAAACAAAACAGAGACACAGTCAAATTAACAGAAGTTACAGACTAAATGGATTTAACAGATACCTATAGAACATTTCAACCTAAAACAAAAAAGTATACGTTCTTCTCAGCATCTCATAGTACCTTCTCCAAAACTGACCATTTAATTGGTCATAAAACAGGCCTCAAAAGACACAAGAAGATTGAAATAATCATGTATATCCTATCACAACACCACAGATTAAGGCTGGTCTTCAATAACAACAAAAACAATGGAAAGACCACGTACACAAGGAAGCTGAATAATGCTCTACTCAATGATAACTTGGTCAAGGAAGAAATAGAGAAAGAAATTAAGGACTTTAGAATTTAATGAAAGTGAAGGCACATCATACAAAAACTTTTGGGATAAAATGAAAGCAGTGCTAAGAGGAAAACTCATAGCTCTAAGTGCTTCCAAAGAGGAACTGGAGTGACCATACTCTAGCAGATTGACAGCACATCTGAAATTTCTAGAACAAAAAGAAGCAAAAACATTCAAGAGGAGAAGTCAGGAAATTATCAAACTCAGGGCTGAAATCAACCAAGTAGAAACAAATAGAACTATAGAAAGAATCAGCAAATCAAGGAGCTAGATTTTTTGAGTTAAGCAACAAGAAAGATAAATCTTTAGTCAGACTAACCAGGGGCCACAGAGAGAATATCCAAATTAATAAAATCAGAAAGCAAATGGGAGACATAACAATGGAAAGTGAAGCACTTCAAAAAAATCAACAGATCCTATGGCAAAAGCCTATACTCAACAAAACTGAAAAATCTGAATGAAATGGACAATTTTCTAGCCAGATACCAGGTGCCAAAGTTAAATTCGGATCTGATAAACCCTCTAAACAGTTCCATCACCCCTAAAAATTTAGGAACACTCATTACAAGTCTCCCAACCTCAAAAAACCCAGGACAAGATGGTTTTGGTGCATAATTCTATCAGAACTTCAAAGAAGACCTAAAAACAATACTCTTCAAACTACTCCCACAAGATAAAAATAGAAGGTTCACTACCAAATTCGTTCTATAAAGCCACAATTGTACTTATACCTAAACCACACAAAGACACAGCAAAAAAGGGGACTTCAGACCAATTTTCCCTTATGATTATTGGTCGAAAAATACTCAAAAAAATTCTCAGAAACCAAATCCAAGAACACATGAAAACAATCATCCATTATAAGCATGTAGGTTTCATCCTAGGGATGCAGGGATGGTTCAATACCCGGAAATCTATCAATGTAATCCACTATATAAACAAACTGAAAGAAAAAAACAACATGATCATCTCATTACATGCCGAGACAATGTTTAACAAAATTCAACCCCAGTACATGGTAAAAGTCTTGAAATTATCAGGAATTTAAGGTCCATCCCTAAACTTAATAAAAGTCATATACAGCAAAATACTAGCCAACAGCAAACTAAATGCAGAGAAACTTGAAGCAATTCCACTAAGATCAGAGAGTAGTCAAGGCTCTCTCATGACCTATTCAATATTGTACTTGAAGCCCTAGTCAGAGCAATTAGACAACAAAAGGAGGTCAAAGGAATATAAATTGGAAAGGAAAAAGTGAAAATAGCACTATTTGCAGATGATATGATAGTATATTTAAGTGACCCAAAAATTCCAATAGAGAACCCCTAAACCTGATAAACAACCTCAGCAACATGGCTACATATAAAATTTACTCAAACAAATCAGTAACCTTCCTCTACACAAAGAATAAATGGGGTAAGAAAAAAATCACAGACATGACATCCTTCACAATAGTCACACCTTGGTGTGACCCTAACCAAGCAAGTCAAAAATCTGTATGACAAGAACTTCAAGCTTCTGAAGAAAGAAATCAAAGATGATTCCCCTACACTGGGGCATCTAGCACCCTCAGGCCCAAGAGCCTTTCCACTAACTGACGTTAAACAAGGTCCTCCTCAGCCACATATGTGGCCAGCATCATGGGTTCCTCCATGTGTATAATTTGGTTGGTGGTCCAGAATCTGGGAGCACTCTGGGGGCCTGTACAGTTTACACTGTTGCTCCCTCCATGGAGCTGCGAACCCCATCAGCTCCTTCAGTCCTTCTCCAATTCTTCCATCAACGACCCCATGCTGGGTCCAATGGTTGGCTGTAAGCATCTGCCTATGTATTTGTCAGGCTTTGGCAGAGCCTCTCGAGAGACAACATATCATGCTTCCAACAGCAAGCACTTCCCAGCATCCACAATAATGTCCAGGATTGGTGACTGTATATGGGATGAATCCTTAGGTGAGGAAGTCTCTAGAAGTCCTTTTCTTCAGTCTCTGATCCACACTTTGTCTCAATATTTTCTCCTATGAGTATTTTGTTCACCCTTCTAAGAAGTTTCCACATTTTGGTCTTCCTTCTTCTTAGGCTTCATATGGTCTGTGATTTGAATCTTGAATATTCTGAAATTTTAGGCTAATATACACTTATCAGTGATTACTTACTGTGTTTGTTCTTTTGTGACTGAGTTACCTTATAAATAGCAATTCTCAAATTAATTTGGAATAACAAAAAAACCAATATAGTAAAAACTATTCTCAACAGTAAAAGAACTTCTAGGGAAATTATAATCCCTGACCTCAAGCTGTAATATAGAAAAATAGTGATAAAAACTACATGGTATTGGTATGGTGACAAGCAGGTAGATAAATGGAATAGAATTTAAGAACCAGAAATGAATCCACAAACCTATGGTCACCTGAATTTTGACAAAGGAGCTAAAACCATTCAGTGGAAAAAAAGAGCATTTTCAACAAATGATGCTGGTTCAACTTGTGGTCAACATGTAGAAGAACGCATGTAGATCCATTTCTATCTCCTGTATAAAGACCAAAAGAATTAGCTTTCAATATACTGAAGCTGTTTAGTTAGCCTAATTTCTTATCCTGAAAAATATGAAACTACATTTCACTATACTGAGAACTTTGTGCAACCATAACACAATGGTTAGTATTTATGTCCTATCTAAATGCATTTGAACCAAGAAGTACAGTAAATCTGTGAGTAAAGTTGGAAAGTACACTTTTGTACATGTTAATATGATGAATGGGTTTTACAGAACCCAAATTTCCTCCATAAAGTCAGTGAATTTTAGTGAACACAGGAACTAGAATGTTATTGTACATATCAGTCACCCTTGATACAAACTTATTGGCTCACAGTCATTTTAGTTTTTATATTTTCAGTGTTAGAGACTGAATCATACTATGTGAACATGCTAGGCAAATTATCTACTCAGACTTCTATTTAGTCAGGCTAATTTTCTCCTCTAAATTCAGTTGATTTTCATTTTTTATATACACATTAACCTTATCTTATGTTAACTTGGAGATACTTTGGAGGATTTTAATCTCTAAAATAATATTTGTTTTAACACAGGAGCACATTATGCAGATATTCAAAACAGCCTCCTTTCTTTTTGTACTTATTTTATAAACATTTTTCTAATTTTGCTTTTAAGTGTTTCTGATAAAAGCAAGGATATATATATATATATATATATATATATATATATATACACACCCATTAGACTCTGCTTGTACTGCCTGAAGCTCATCAACAACACTTTTCCACAAATGTGTGTCATCCACCTGTATGGCATTTAGCAGCAGCCACACAGAGAGCTGTCATCAAGTAAACAGTCAGCTTATCTTGAACCCTTCCTGGGGGACCTTCTGAGGCTGTTCTCCAGACATTGCTCATTAGAAGCATGCCAAAGCCATAGCTTTCTTAATTCATGTCAGATTTACTTATAAGAAAATTTTGAATTTCGAATTTTAAACTCCATTAGTAAAATGCCTCAGCAACAGTCTATGTTCACAGGTGTTTCAGGGAACAAACCAAGACCCATCAAAGCTTCTATCTAGCCTTTTCTTACAAATTTTCTTGGAGTGTGTTTTAGTAAGGGTTTTACTGCTGGGATCAGACACCATGACCAAGGCAACTCTTAAAAGGACATCACTTAAAGTTCAGAGGTTCACTTCAGTATCATTAAGGCTGGAGCATGGCAGCATCCAGGTAGGCATGGTATAGAAGGAGCTAAGAGTTCTACATCATCATCTGAAAGCCGTTAGGCCAAGACTGCTTTCCAAGGAACTAGCATGAGGGTCTTAAGGTTCATTCCTATAATGACACACTTCTTCCAACAAGGCCACACTTACTAATAGTACCACTCTTTTGGTCAACCATATTCAAACCATCACAGAGTGTTTCTTTTTCTCTAAGAGTTTTCTTTTCTCTTGATTCTTCATCAGCTATATCACTAGAAATTTTATTTTTAGATTAACATCATTAGACTAATATTACAGTGCTATTAATCTCTGACTTAAACAAAATGTACTTCATAACTATTAACTTAAATTACTGCAATCAATACCCTTTATTTGAGAATAAAATTGAAATACATATAATAAATAAAAATAAAATACAATTTTATTTGAGCTATACTATTTCACTTGATCAAACTCAAATCCAAAGTCTTTCCTTGGTAAGGTCAGAATCCATATTTATGTGGGACTGGTAAGTGAAGAATAAAATTACACAAAGGCAAGACAAACAAACAAACAAACAATGAAGGAAGAACCTATAGCATTTACAAAGAGATTGGCATTGACCTTTGAGTTTTATCCTTAAAAGGCACAGCACAACAATGACAAAAAAGTTATTGCTAGAGGAGAAAATGGGTTGAGAATTTCAGTGAATTCTATATTCTAAGCATAGCACTTTCACTACAAAGTTGCCAAGCTGGTGACCTGGTTAAAATAAAGCCCTGGTTAGAACAAAATGTTGGGGTTTAAGGATAAAGTCTATAGTCATTAATTACTATATTCCACTAAGGCTAAAGACCTACTGTTTCAAGAAAGCAAAAAATTATTTAATCTATTGCTAGGCAGAAAATATCAATACTAAAAAAGAATAGACACTCTCCCATGTATCATCATGAGTAATACAAGATTTATAACTAGGCATGTTTCTTAATAAGACTGACCCATGTGCCACATCCTGCACAGCTTGGAACTTTAATCTGATTATGGACAATAAGAGAATGAAGAAAGGGAAGTAACAATGATGGGGTGATAGACACATACACAGAAATGCTAGGATCAGGTTGGCTGTGCTTGCTCTGATGTAGAGTACTAACTACTGCACAACAGCTCAGAAAACATCAGCACTTTAATTACGTACCACACAAAGAAGAGGAGGTAGCTACATTTATAGGCAATAAGTCTCTGGTTATAAATGTCTAGTTCTTGCACACAAAATTATTTGTAAATACTCATATTTGAGCCAGAGAAAAGCTTTTCCAATTAATAATGGATCTGAGGCATTGGTCCTTAACTTGGTGGTTCCAGGGCAACCGTGCCTACTGACCTGGGATCTTAACTGCTGGATACCGTGGCTTTCTACATGTATGTGTTCAAAATTATTATTCAAGTGTTTTTTAATGTTATTAAATGTTAAGTGACATAGATTAATTTAAAAACCAGAGAAATTAGTAGATTAATTCTCCGACATTCCTGATATGAATTAAGTGAAGCAAAGATCTTAATGTAGGAGTTTTAGTTACAATAAGATTTTATATCCCCCAGATAAAATTTAGGTTAAAACTTGGGAAATTTCAGAAAAGATATGATAGCAACCAAAAACAAATTAAACAAATATCTGAAATATGAAAATTAAAATATCCAAAACAAACAAACAAAAAAACAACAACAAAAACCCTACATGAGCTCAACAACTTTAAATTTTGAGAAAAAAATAAACAGGATTAAAAATACACTAATTCAAATTTTAGAATGTGTGACTAGAGAGAGGGCTCAGTGGTTGGGAGCCCTTAATGTTTTTGAGGATGACCACAATTCAGTTCCAACACACAGAGAACTAAGCTAATAAGCATGAATAACTCTAGCCCAGGAGTCTCACATCCTCTTTTGGCATCTATGAGCATATGCATTCATGTGTCATGTGCTTAAACAGACACATAAATAAAAATTTTAAATACAAAACAATTAAAAAAGAAAAACCCTCTAGACTATGTATTACATGTAATGATATTTAAACACACCAAAATATGATTGACAATGGAACAATGCTTACTATGTTACTATAATAGATGTTCCAGTAAAGATTATAAAATGTAATCTAGAAAAACAATTTAGACATGTTATGTTTTCAATCTCCTAGCATCTCAAAGAATACTAATAGAGTATGAAAAATACATGTAATATACCATACTTGAATTATGGGCCATCAAAAATAAAGACAATATATTTAAAAGCAGCTACAAGGAAACTACACATTGTAGCCTACAAAAAGGACTAGATACAGAAAAATATTTTAATACAGCAACATGGTTGCTTTAATCACATCCAAATACATTCTAAATCTCTGTGTTCTGGCTGAAATGCAGCCAGTACGGTGAGTATAGCACAGTGGAGCTGACTTAGTTTCTGAGTTCATGTAGCTCAGGGCAGGTTAGTAGAGGCAGTTGAAGCCAGAGATAAAAAGGAGTCTAAAGAGTAGAACAAATTGCCAGCTAGTTTGAGGACAAAAGAAAAATTCAAGAAGAAGCTGAGAGAAGCCAATTGAGTCAATCAGTTTGGAGAGGAGTTTGAGCTGAGTTGAAGCAGCTAGACAGAGTTCAGAAATACGTAGAAAGGTTGAGCTTATTCAGCAGTAAGCCACTGAAACAGATATTACATAAGGCTAATATAAGATACATTTACATCTTTCATTTCCTGGCTACTTTCATGGTGTCTTGGTCTTTCCTTTCCTTGTTCGTCAACTGTTTAAAAGGACAGTTAGCAAGTACTGTGTGAGCTTCTGCATGTGCAAACATGTCTCACCATTACATTGGCTTCATATTGTTGTAGGAATATTACCAGTATCTCTATTTGGACAATCAGAAGCTTTGAGACGTCAACAAATATGTTCAGAGATAAATATCAGACAACTGGCAGAAACAGTAAATATGTTAAGTTTTGTGTAAAAGTACATCATAGCATCGTTTCTATGTAAGCATGCTTTTTTATGTACTTGAAAGTAAAGGAATCTTTTGGATTAAAAAAAGAAGTGTTGATTGTAGTTGTCTTCAGTCAGTATTCAAAAAGGAGCAAAAAAGGAAAAGAAAAGAAAAAGAAAAAGAAAAAGAAAAAAATTTTTAAAAAGTCAATTTGTGTTGCCCATACACTTACTAGAGAGTGAGCAAACTCCCAGTACCCAGTCCCTTAAAGAAAACTGAGTCCTTCTGCACCTTCATCTCTTCCAGGTGCCATAAATTTTAGAGAGCTACACTTCAGCATCTTTATCCTTTTTAAAAAGAGTTCTCTTTAATAGATTTCTGTCTAGGCTGTTACATATTTGGCGGTGTAGGGAGTGTGGGGATAGTCATGGAAGCCTTCTTTGTCCCTCTTTCTCAATTGTGAGTCTGCAGTCATCAATACCATGGAAACATAGCTTTCTTGCATTTTATGGTCACCAGGAGCATGGTTCATGCATCGACCTATAGTTTCCAGTAACAGCGTGGACTTTGGACGTCTACGTGGTCTCCAGTATCAACACGTACCACAAACTTAGCATGGTTTCCGGTGGCAATACAGACCATAGTCCTCTACATGTTGATGTCTGTGGGCTGTGCTGCTGAAGGGGGGCATATTGATATGAGTGGCCTGTAATGCCTCCTGATTATCCCCTTCTTAATATCAGAGGATTCACATATTATACCATGAAATGGAACCTTAGGACTGAGATAAGAATAGACAGAGACCATAACAGAACATTGCAACCAATCAAAATGAAGAGTTGTAGAGCCTAGTCCCCACTGTTATATCTGCAGAACAACTCTCCCATGTAAGAACCAGGGATCATTGCAGAAGAGGAAGAAGAAAGATCGAAAGAACCAGAGTTTGCTGTGAGATTTTGTCTCCTGGGAATTTCAGAAACTACCCCCAGAAATTCTCACCAATGTGGGTCCCTAAACCTAAGCTGAAAAATGACACCAAGAGACCTACAAATATAGACTTGGAGAAGCTTAAAGATCAGGAAGTCTCAACCCTATACAATGAGCTCCAGAAAACTAAGGAATCCAGAGAGTTTCAGAAATAGTCATCTTCAGGAAAGAGCACACCACTTGTTCATCTAATAACAAATGGTCAAACTTAAAAACATGCATACAAGTAACATACTGTCCAAGCAGGTTATATTTATGTATTTATGATGATATAGCCCTCTAAATACACATACAGTGTATGCTACAATATTTAATGAAATGAAAGGGCATGAATTTGAAAAAGAACAAAGAGGAGGTATGGGAGAATTTAGAGGGACAAAAGGAAAGGGAGAAATGGTGCAATTATGTTAATCTCAAAACAGCTTGAGCTTCTAGCTTGTAAATCAGCACTGATAGGTCTTCAGCACAGAGCTATCACCTGACATATTTGTGTCATTTGAGTATAATGCAAGGAATGCTAAGCCAATATATTGAAGAAATAAATTCACTTTTAAATAGTCAAAGCAAGAAAGAGAAAGCATTAGAGGGAAGAAGAGACGTATAGAAATGTCAGTGGGGAAAAATCATAACGAGATCAATGTATAATGTAATAAATCAATTGATAATATGTAAAAAATGAAAATGGAATCCATAGCACTTGGATAACATGTATGAAAGATAAACATCTTGCTTGCTTAAAGTCTTATTACTGTAGTGATTTCAGGGTCAAATATTAAAAAATCGTACTACATTTCATATCAGCATCTCTAAAATGCCAGTAAAAGTTGAAATGCAATTTTAAAACCTCATATAATTCACATTATACAACAACTTCAGCTCTATCTTTACTCCTGCTCATCTTGTAGGCAAGTACAATCTGTTGGTCTAAGGTTTTGTGGTTGCGATTGTGTACCAATCCCTCCACTGGAAGTTTTGCTTTGTTACAGGAGATGGCTAGTTTACACTTCATATACCTCATTGCTAGGAGTCTTAGCCAGGTTAATCCTTGTAGATTTCTGTGAGTTTCCTTTGCCCTAGATTTCTAGCTTGTCCGAGACATGTTCCCACATTCCAGTTGTCTCTCCAGGTACTCTCTCCTTCCGTCCTCTCACACATGATCCCTCCTATTCCCATACACATACCGTACCCCTCAAAACACAAGGACTATACTGTTTCCTCTTCTCAATGAGATTCATGCATCCAAACTTAAGCCCTTCTTGTTATTTAGCTCTTTTAGGTTTGTGGATTGTCACATGAATATCCTTTACTTGATGGGAAGTATTCACTTATAAATGAGTATATACCATATTTGTCTTTCTGGGCCTGGGTTACCTCACTCAGGAGAAGTTAATCTATTCAATCCATTTGCTTGAAAATTTCATAATGTCATTTTTAATAGGCAAATAATACTTGTGTAAATGTACCACATTTACCCTATCTACTCTTTGATTGAGAGACATCTAGGTTGTATCTAGTTTCTGGGTATTATAAATTAAGCTGCTATGAGCATAGTTAAGCAAGTGTCCTTGTGGTGTGCTGGAAGATTCTTTCACAGTATGTACAGAAGTAGTATATCTGGGTCTTGAGGAAGATTTCATTCCAATTTTCTAAAGAACTGCCAAAAAGATTTCCAATATGGCAGTACAAGTTTGTACTTCCACCAGCAATGGAGGAATGCTCTCTAGTTCCATATCCTCACTAGCATGAGCTGTCGCTTGAGTTTATTATCTTAGCCATTCTGACAGATATAAGATGGAATCTCAGGATCATTTTGATTTGCATTTTCCTAATCACTAAGAGTGTTGAACATTTCTCTAGGTGCTTATCAGCCATTAGATATTTCTCTGTTATAAATTCTTTGATTAGATCTGTACCCCGTTTTTAATTGGGTTATTTGGTTTGTTGATGTCTAGTTTCTTGAGTTCTTAATATATTTTGGATATGAGCATTATGAGAGACATGGGGTTGGTGAGGATATTTTACCATTGTTTAGGCTGCCATTTTATCCTTTTGAAGGTGTTCTTTGCATTACAGAAGCTTTTTAGTTTCATGTGAACCAATTTATTAGTTGTTGATGTTAGTGTTTATTCAATTGGTATTCTGTTCAGATAATTGTCTCCTATGTAAATTCACTCCATGCTATTCCCCCTTGCCTTTTCTATCAGTTTTAGTATATCTGGTTTTATATTGAAGTGTCTAATGCACTTGGACTTGAGATTTCTGCAGGGTGATAGAAATAGATCTATTTGCAGTCTTCTAAATGCAGACCTCCAGTTAGATCAACATCATTTGTGGAAGATGCATTTCATTTAAAGAAAAGAATATTTAAATTGTGAACCTGGATTAGGAAAAAAGGATATATATATATATATATATATATATATATATATATTCATTCCTCATTAAACTTGTTTTAATAGATCTCAAAATTCTGTGACAGATTTTTGGTCAAATTGTTTCCATTAAAAAGTACTGATTTTGAAAATTAATAACTTAAAACTGCCACACACACAAAATGGTCCACAAAACATTCTTTCCTTCTGAAGGTTTTTTGCTACATTGTTATCATTAACCAGTCAGTCTTTTATTGTTAGACTTAAATGGCCAATTGAGACAAACAGTTCTGAGACTGTTTTTCCACCATTGATTAAGACTGGGGTGACAGATATTAGGGATCATATTCACTTAGTCTTCTGAGACTAGGTGACTTAGCCAGTTCCTGCAGCCTTCTTGTCCACAACTTTGATGACACCCACAGCAACTGTATGCCTCATGTCAGGAACAGCAAAACAACAAAGTGGAGGATAGTAAGAGAAGCTCTCAACCCACATGGACTTGCTAAGGATCATATCAACTGTGGCAGCATCTCTAGACAAGGATTTGGGGCCATCTTCTAACTTCTTACCAGAACGACGGTCGATCTTTTCTTTAAGCGTGGCAAACTTGGTTGCTGTGTGGGCTGTGTGACAATCCAGAACAGGAGCATAGCCAGCACTAATTTGGCATGGATGGTTCAGAATAATCACCTGTGCAGTGAAGCCAGCTTCTTTCATTGGTGGGTCATTTTTGCTGTCACCAGCAACATTGCCACATCTAACATCTTAGACTGACACGTTCTTTACATTGAAGCCCACGATGTCCCCAGGAAGAGCTTCACTCAAAGCTTCATGGTGCATTTCAACAGACTTGACTACAGTTGTTACATTGACTGGAGCAAAGGTAACCACCATGCCGGATTTTAGAACACCAGTCTTCACTCAGCCCACGGGGACAGTGCCAATGCCCCCAAATTTACACATATCCTGGAAGGGCAGTTGCAGAGGTTTGTCAGTTGAACGAGTTGGTGGCAGGATACAGTCCAACAAAAGCTTCCAGCAGCATGGTGCAACTGGCACTGCCATATTTGCCAGTGAGTTTCCATCCCTTGAACCAAGGCATATTAGCACTTGGCTCCAGCATGTTGTCAACAATCCAACCAGAAATTGGCACAAATGCTACTCTGTCAGGGTTGTAGTCAATTTTCTTAATGTAGGTGCTGACTTGCTTAACGATTTCCTAGTATCTCTTCTGACTGTATGGTGGCTTGGTGGACTCCATTTTGTTGACACCAACAATTAGCTGTTTCACACCCAGAGTGTAAGCCAGAAGAGCATCCTCACAGGTCTGCCAGTTCTTGGAGATACCAGCTTGAAATTCACCAATACCAGCAGCAAAAATCAGGACAGCACAGTCAGCCTGAGATGTGCCTATAATCATGTTTTTGATAATGTCTCTGTGTCCTGGAGCATCAATGATAGTCACATAGTATTTGCTGGTCTCAAATTTCCACAGGGAGATGTCAATAGTGATATTACGCTAACGTTCAGCTTTCGGTTTATCCAAGACCCAGGCATACTTGAAGGAGTCTTTTGGCATCTCCCCAGTAGCCTCCTTTTCAAACTTTTTGATAGGTTTTTTTTTTTTTTTTGGTACTTCTTTTATTATTATCATTTGTACTTTATTTACATTTCAAATGTTTCCCCCTTTCCATATCTCCCCTTTGGAACCTCCCCATTTCCTTCCCCTCTCCTGCCACTATGGGGGTGTTCTCCCACCCAATCACCCACCCACTCTCGTCTTCCCTTGATAGTTCTTTGGTCAATTCCAAGACATTTGTAGATCAGGTGGCCAGTTGTGGTAGATCTGCTGGAATCTACAAGTCCAGTTACGATGATGTTGATGTAAGTCTTTTCCTTTCCCATTTTTGCTTTGAATTAGCGGTGGCTTTCACAGCACCTGCGTTCTGACAGCAGCCCTGTTGTGAAAAAGCAGCTATATATATTTTACTGAGATATATTACAAGACTTCTTAGCAATACTAAACTGAAGAAAGGGAGGTCAAAATTTTAAGAGTAAATATTTGTATAAAGATAAAAAACTTGCATTGTTAAATAGTATATGAAAATTGGTGTTAAGTAACAGTGTTGACTATTTTATGATTTTAATTTAAATAATGTTAGGTCTATACTTCATTTTTCGTCTAGCTTTTCTAGATCCCACTTCTCATATGCCAATCCATTGTAACATGACAGTAGCTGCATCATTAAAAATTCTGTTCATTCAGCTAAAAGTGGTATCTCAGTTGCCAAATCAAATGAGAAAATTCATACATTGGTTGCTCTGCAAAATACTGCAAAATACTCATTTTGAAGTCCATCCTCCTTGAGGACTACATCTTGTCTCTCTCTTTGCCTACCTCTTCTATAACATTCGCCCACTATCTGCTTCTTCCTCTTTTCATTCCTTAAAGATACTCTGAAGCCTTTCTTCACTCCCTCCATCTCTTTTTTGACCTTGCTGGCTCTCCAGCTACTTTGATTCTAGCACATTTCTTCCTTAAAGAAAAGCATTCTTGGAGTAGAAAGATAAATAAAATAGATCCTTAAAACAGTGAGAGATACTTGGAAAGATTCCCTCCAAACCACTGTAAGTTGGCCTTTATAAAGATGGTCTCTAATTCCATGCTCATCTATGATTTCTGTGACTACAGTCTTTATTGCTCTAGTTTGCTCTCTCAAAGAGGACCATAATAGGTTACTTCCTACAGCTCTTTTGGAAAGTTCAAAACATACCTGTATGTAAGTAGCTCATCAATGGAAGGTTGGCTATGGTTTTTGCTCAACTGTCCTATATCCACTTTGTTTTATGTTTTTTCTTCAATCTGCTTTAAATTTATTTTGGTATGAAATGCAATATGGGGTCTCGATTCATCCCCTTACATGTGATTTTTTGAGTTCCCTCAGCACCATCTGTGGAAGAGTCTGTCCTTATTCAATATATGTGCTTGATTCCTTCAGAAAGCATTGGCTGATAGAAGCTGTATGACTTGCTTATGGATCCCCTGTCCTATTTCACTGGATTATGAGTCTGCTTTCTCTGCCATGCCATGCTGCTTTGTAGCTGTGGCTCTGTGGCATAGTTTGACATTAAGTGTTCTGATAACCATAGCATCGACTTTTCTGCTTGGTGGTGCTTTGGATATTTGATGTCTTTCAGGCTTCTGTATACACTTTAGGACCTTTTATCTATTTCTGTGAGGAATGTCATTAGAAGCTTGAGAGGGAGTGTATTCAATCTATAAATCACTTTTGATAATATACCCATTTTCTCAATATTGATTTTGCTAATCCATAAGCATGATGGGTCGTTCCATCATCTGGTGTCTTTTCCAATTTATTCTTTTTCAATATTTTGAAACTATAATTGTCTATTTCTTCATTTCCTAGGTTGTTTATTCTTATAACTTAACTTTTGAAGCTGTATAAGTGGGACCTATATCCACTTTGAAATACAGTCTCTCTTATTTTATCATTTTTGAAAAATACAGTTTTCACATTTTGCAATTAACATAAGTACATCATTTTCCCTTTACTTTTTCTGTTTCTAAACCCCATTATGTATCCCATACCTTTCTCTATTTCAACTCCTCATAGTTCTATGTCAACTTCATCAAGGTCTCATTTTCCTTAATGTTGTTATTGTTGTTGCTGTTATTGTTGTTCTTATTGTGTGTGTTTATGTCTCTCTGTGTATTTATAAGCATATAAGTACAACTTTCCATTAAATATAGTTTTACTTCTGTGTATATAGTTTCAAGGCCTATCAGTAGTTATTGGATGACCAATATATGTGTTCTTCCTTCTGGAATACTATTTTTTGGGCTTCAAGGATTCCTTAATTGGCTGTACTTCTTTTTCTAGAGTTCAGGCTTTTTGAATGTCTCCCCTTCCACATTAGCTTGTCTATGGGTATCTTTGCTGTTCATATTACATTAAGAAAGCCATATTGGTGAAAGTGAAACTTCCACTGTATTGTATGCCAGAAAAGAAGAACTATTATTAACATAATAATTTTATTGATCCTTTCAGAATTTCTTAATCTCCTTGCTCTACTCCTTGTATGTCTACTGCTCAGCTTCCTACACCTCCCAACTCCTTATTATCTTTAATTTTCTCTTTTTCTTTGATATTGATATTGATTCTTGTTCTTGTTAGGGTTACTATTACTATCATAAAACGCCATGTCCAAACACTAGATGGAAAGGAAAAAGGGCTTATTGGCTTACCCGTTTATATCATAGTCCATCATTGAAGGAAATCTAAACAAGAATTCAAATGAGGCAGGTATCTGGAGGCATGAGCTGATTGAGTGACCATGGAGGGGTGAGGCTTACTGGCTTGCTCTCTATATTTTTTGACCTACATTCTTTCTTTTAATTATTAATTAATATGTTATTTATTTACATCCCAATTGTTGCTCTCCTCCTGGGCCACCCTTGCAGAGTTCTTCCCCCTTCCCCTCTCGTTTGCCTCTGATAGAGTGCCCCCACACCATTGGTTTACCCCAACCTGGGGTATCAAATCTCTACAGGATTAAGTGCATTCTCTCCTGCTGGGGCCAGAGAAGAAAACCCTTTGCTACATATGTGTTGAGGGCTCCATACCAGCCCATGTATGCTCTTTGGTTGCTGACTCAGTCTCTGTGAGCTTCCACAGATCCAGGTTAGTTGACACTATTGGACTTCCTATGGGGTCGCCCTCCCCTTCTGTTCCCTCAATCCTTCTTCTAACTCTTCCAGAGGTATCTGAACTCTGTCCAATATTTGGCTATGAATATTTGCACCTAAGTCAGCTGCTGGTAGACCCTCACAGAAGAAAATCTTGCTAAGCTGCTGTCTGCAACCACAACATAGAGTCAGTAATAGTGTTAGGAATTGGTGGTTGCCTACTTTCTTACAGAATGAAGGATCAGCAGACTAGTGGCACTGCCACCCAGAACAGACTGGGTACTCTCACATCAACCTCAATTAAGAAAATATTTTAAAGACTTGCCTGAAGCCCAATCTTATGGAGGCATTTTTTTTTTTTTCATTAAGTTTAGGTTACCTTTTCTCAAATGACCCTAAATTTGATAACGTTGACATAAAACTAGCAAACATGCATATCAATATACAAGTACAACCCAAATGAGCTTATTTAGTTTTACACATACATAAATATTTTTAAGGGTGATCACTTGATACTGAATAATCAATTAGGGTATGTATTTCTGAGAAAGACTGACTTTCCCTCTTTCAGCAGCCATTAACTGTTTCAAGCTCTTAAGCTAGGCGTGGGGCCTTCTGAGATTTTCCCCATGTATATTGGTATGTCAACTGGTGTTGTCATTCTTCATGTCTCATTTCGGCAGCCACATTGACATTTCTTAGCTACAGCTTCCCAATTGTATATAGAAAATATAATTTTGCAGTTTATCTTCTGCTCCTCTGGCTCTTATGCCACCTCTCCCACAATGTTCTTTAAATCTTGAGTATGAGGATTGTGTTGTAGATGTATCAAATAGGACTAGGTAAGCATGGTTATTCATACCATTTTGTCTAACTATGGTTTTTTGTAATGGTCTCTATCAGAATAAAAAAGGAACCCTTTTAAATGAATCAATGATGGCTAAACTTATATGTGGGTATGAGGATAAATATTAATAATGCAGTTAGAAATTATACTGGTTTGGAAAAATAGCAGTAGTATGTTCTCCTTTAGATTTCATGGCCTCATCAGCTATGTGTAGTTGGCTAGGTTCATGAATTCCCTCCTCTTAAGTGGACCTTAAGTCCAATAAGACAGCCATTAGTTACTCCAAAGAGATAAGTGCCACTATTGCATTTTTAACATCAAACCACAATACTGTTCATTGTTATGATTCACAGGTATCACACTCACATCTGGGTAGTAGTATTGATGCTTTTTCTTTTTTGGCAGCTTGCACCATGCATTCAGATACTGAATGCTAGTTCCAAGAGAGGAAGTTCCCATGTTAGATCCTAGTACTGATCTCCAAACCTGGTGTTCCAAGTGATTGGTATCTTCTATAACAGACCTTACCTTCAAATACTTCGGTGCAACCAAAAGCAATAGCAGTAGCCTAATGTTTTGTACGTTTCTTGAACATCCCTAATGAAAAACTCAAAAGGAGATTTCTTATGTCTGACACTGGAGTTCTTGCTATATACTGTGTAGATTTTCAGGGTAACAGTAAATATTTTTATATATTTTATAATTAGTGACTTTCTTGACACATGGCCTAACACCAATATGAATGATATCTCTGTGTTAATCTGTGCTAGTGTATCATATATACATGTAGAATCAAATATAATTTTTCTAAGAATGATAGATGACTTCATAACTGTTTCTATTCTAGATACATACAATATTTTAATTTTGTAAATGAATACATATAAATCTGTTATGAGAGTCAGCATTATCTAATTTCAAAGCAATCTGAAAGTTATTTTATAATTTTTAAAAATCACATAATTTTGCAATAATGTCATAATTTCTTATAGGCTAATTGTCCTATAATTACTTCATTTTAATGAATATCTTCCATCGCCTACCTTTATGTCCAGCCAAATCTTACCTCTTTGATACCTGTTTTGTGTTGTTAGACCACTGTATATTACTACAATCCAATGTAAAACAAAACTGTGAAAAGAAATTTTGTAAGAATGTATCTATTTGATGTAACTATCAACTTTAATAGATTTTATTTTCCCTGAGCAGAGGACTTAATTCATGTTTACTATTTAAGAAATTTCTATTTCAAATGCAAAAATGACAGAGAGATACATGATTTTAGGAACCCCAGTCTTTTTTCCAGTCTTACTTTATCTTTTCTTTCATGACACTTATTAACTTTTCTATATATGAAAGTTTTTTAAAGAAATTCTTAAAACATTTTCAAGAATATTTTATTCCTGATATTTAAATGGATAGCATTAAATATGTAGCATTTTTCATGGAAAAGTGTTTTGCCTGGACCAAGAAGGAATCTCTGCGGATTGCAGGAAAAATGTCATCAGTTGCATCTTAACATTTGTTCTTCCAGAAGCTGCAAGACAGTTCAAGAAAGATGCACATCTTAATGGCTACTCCCCAGCAAGCAGTTTCCTGTCTGCCAAGGCTTACATCTTAACATCTACTTATAGTTTGTCCTTCACTAGAATTTAAGCTCTTGAGGCCAAGGACTTGTTTCTTTACTGTTGTGTCCTCTGCACTTTGTGCAAAACCTGGTTTACACTTTATAACGAAGAGTTAAATTCCTTTAGATCTGTTCATAACATTTAAATATTGTATCTACAATGAGTAAATTACAGTTTTTGAAAAATTTAAAAATCAGATGTGCTCATACATGCTCCATGGTTTTATTCATGCACAGCTTTTCCTAAGTCTAACCACATTTCTGTTTCATTGTTTTGTAACAAATTCAGTACCGATAAATTTTAGCATACCTAGGTAGGGATAGGCCTAGTTTGAATTGAGGAAGTGTCATTAACCCAGGGAAAGGTAGTTTAGACAAGATACGGATTCACATACTCCCAGAGACTACACCCTACCACAGCAAGATAGTAACTCCCCGACAGTTTCTATTTTTTCTTCTTAAAAATTACAAACCTCACTTCCCCAGGGCACACAGTCCTGACAATCTGTAAATCAAGGGCTAAAATTCTGCTCCTAATTTGTAATTACTGGGTCCATATCCCAACAAGATAGATCAGGTGTTATTGAAATTGCTTTTATGTCTCTATGAATAAAAAGTAGTATAATAGCATAATATTTAATATTATAAAAGCATTTAAGTTAGTTATCAGCACATTAAAAGAAATCATTTTGACAGTAATTCTGTGAATCACTTGCTGGGTCTACGATTTAGCCTTGCTTATTATTGCAAGCTTTAATAACACTTGATTTATATGCATATATTTCAAAATATTCATTTCTGTTAGGAAAGAAAAACAAGGGTAGCAGTTTTTCTTATAGAATAGAATTCTCATAAAATGAAGACTGACTGTTGATTCTTTATTTTTTATCCCCTATCTGAATGTAGTCCCTATTATTAATGTATATTATTACTTCAAGTATGTCAGAAAAAAAAGACAAACAGTGAGAGGCAGGAGTTTTCCCTTAATTCACTCTGCCTAGCCAGCAGAATGTAACACAAAATTATTCAGGGAAAAATACAGTTTTCTGTCATCTCTGTCAACCGCTGATAACAAAGCTATAGGCTAATACATTTTGATATTTTTGTCACTCATTTATCATGTGACCTTTCATGCTATCATTAATACAGTGGAGGGACAGAACAAGGTACATGGAAATAAGGGTGTGGAGAAGTCAGATGGCTTCTCTAACAACCAACGGTCAGCCACAGCAATTTACGCTCTTCTTTAGGAGAGCCCTGACTGAGGAAGAAGAACTCTTATTAAAATTTGATATCACTGTCTAGATTCTGCCACATAGAATTTGCAACTTTTAGCAATGATGGGAATACTGAAGGGTTAATAAATCTCCCCCTGAATTATGATATTAATATAATGCAGTGTGCCTGTTCAGCTAATCTGAGCACACATATGAAAAAACTGCATCCTAACATTTGAACATTGGCTATTAGTCATTCACTGATTTGGAGAATGTAGAAATCACATTAAAATATTATGGCTAAGATTGTTCTCTGTGCATTCAGCAAAAACTATTGATATTACTAAAGTATAGATAAACCAAAATAATTTGTGGTACAGGGACACAAAAGTTTAATTTATTTTGTGTTTTCTTCGATGATAAATGATACCTGGTTTAAATTTAATGCAGCCCAACACCATTCTTGACAATAGTCTGGTTTTTATATTGCCCTTAGAAGCTGGACTGTTAAAATTCCAATATAAAACTAATTTATACTTGACATTAATGAGTTAAGAAATGTTTTATATAGTACATCTGGGCATGGGAAGAATTTTACAGGGTTATACTAAAATGAAATTATGTTCGAATACTACTATCAAGCACAAAAATGAAAAATACTTCCATAGTCTTAGCTAAGTGCTAATGCACACCTCCAGGTTTTAATATTTATGTTTTCCTTTATAGCACATGAAAATAGGATATCATAAAGGCAAAGTATTAGCATTTAAAATATGTACCTCTATTAAAGGTTATGAAAATAGTTTGTTATAAAATTATTTGCATTAAGCTAAAACACATCTTATTAAATAACAACAAAAATAATGATTCTGTCATTATTACTTTGAAGACTATATTTAAAATACAAATAAATCAGAAAATAACCTTTGCACAAGGGAGAAAACAAGTAAGGGTGACAGTTTTATATAGAATTGCTAAGTAGGTCCCAAAGAGACTGTAAACATGTATAGTAGTTTCTTAAATCTATTTATTGAATTTATTGAAATACATTGTGTTACAATGTATTTTTAGCATAAAAAATGGTATTTATTTAGTAATTGGGTAACAATTGGCCTGATGATATTTTAAAATTCATTTTAGGGTTGACTTTACTTATTTTTATATTAATCAATATTCCAAAATACCGTGATCCTCATATGGATGATCAACTTGTAAAGACAAAGCCATGTGTATGCATTTTATTGTAAATATAATTTATATATATTGTGAACATTACCAGAAATATTTTATCACATTTTAAAAATTTATGATCTTGTGGTTTTATTTCTTTTGAAATATACTTGGATATATAGGAACACTGCACTTAAACCTGTCACTTTTTAATTATCTCTAGACTGACATTGTTGATAGTCTTATTTAAATATCAGATTTAAATGTATATGCATCTGTATAACACACTTATGAAAATGTACAGAACAGTTCAGTAAAATGCATAAAGGCAGTCATATTAAATGACAAAAATTTTAAAAAATTTTCCTCATAATATTTATTTCATTGCATACATTCTAACAAACTTCATTTAAAATACACACTGCAATGAAATTATATAAATTGTAGGATTTGACTTTTAGAATATGACACGTGAAATAAATGCTTTTAATATAATGTTCAGACCCCATTTTGTTCTTTCAATATACTATACTTAAATAGGAATTTGATAAGATGAACTTTCATATGAGTTCTTTATAAAGAAAAATATCAAAATATCAAAAAATATCAAAGAGGATTCTGTGTATGCTAGGCTCATCCCACAAATTTGTTGAGCATATTATTCACCAAAGCAAATTTTACAAAGCTTGATTTTCATTTGTGTCACAGAAAGATGATAAGATGGTTATAAAAAATTGGAATAGCTTGGGGAAAACAAAATGAATGAAAAACTCAGTCCAAGAAGGTGTATATCCTTTATATATATGAAAAAATACAGTTCAAGAAATTCAAATCAGTTCTTTCCAGAAGAGAATTCTAAATGGCTTAGCATCTCAGGGATGTTAACTCAAAACATAAATGCTTCCCTAATTACCTTTGAAGGCAGTTTATGGAAATAGATTGTCATCAGCTTGACATAATAGAATTTGGTTTTCCTTAGTATATAAATCTATATTGTTTAAATGTTACAAACTGCTAAAAATGCATGTTTTATTCTGCTCATTCATTTGTTTTGTTTTTGTTTTTTCCCCTAATGTTGACAAGAGCACCCCTGTGGAGGGCTAAGCTAAACCGAGGAGCAAAATCCTAAGTTAAGCATCACATGCAGAATCAGCTAGAAAATGTTTAGTGCTCTTATTATAATGGCAACATTTTACAAAGCTATGATATTGATACAATTTTAAAGGGTTTTTAGTGATCATATGGAAGTGTGCTTAGCAGGAAAATAATGATTCTAACTATGGTATTTCTGTTTGCATATAAATCCAACTGAAGTCACAAACAAAGCCAGCAACCTCACATACTTGCCTTCAGTGGTAAAGGATGGAAAGCTTGCCTGCTACCAATCAGCAAGTGGTTGCTATGGTTACAAGGTCAGGAAATATGCCTTTTCCCCAGTTGTCCAAGGCTTGCACATGTCACTTTTGAAACTATGAATTTTATATACAGGTCAGGAGATGCATACCAAAGAAATAAACAGCGAACCAGCCCATTATGACAGCTAACATTCAAATGTCCTTGAATTTTTAAAAAATATCTAGGCAAATCCATTGTTATTTTGAATAAAGTAGATTTTCATTGTTTTAAGTATATGTTATATAATACATATTGAACAGCATGCTTTCATGTAATAAAATTTCACATTGCAGTTTCAAATTATCGCTTAGTATTCTAACCATATACCAACATTTGTTTCTTAAAAATGTTACCATTTTTCTCCAGATCTATTTTATTTTAAACAAGAGATTTAGTATATTACAAAAATATAAGGCATGGAACCTGAAAACATGGTGTGAAGACTCCTTTCTTGGAATATTATCTAGCTTGAGTTTCCTGCTTAAGTATTGATGGTGTGCTGTTTTTTAAAGACAAATGTTTCAGGCATTACCAATGTCAAATTTGTGACATTTTAAAAATACATTATTTAAAGGAAAATTATAAGTTAGCAAGTAATGAAACAATAAGTTTGTGAATCAATGACAAAAATATTTGTTGCATTAACTATTCACAAACCACTCAAGGGAACTGGACTTTACAGAATAGAACAGAAAATTTGGTAGTGCATATTTAAGCATCCCTACATTTCATATTTTATAATTTGTTACTAGTCTATTAGTACCAAGATTATCTATATTAAATAAATATTAAGCATAGTTATTGACTTGGAACTTATAGGAATGATTATTATTCCTTTCAAATATGTATTGTTTCAGGAAGCTTAGGATAAAGCTGCTTAGAGGGAAATGATGCAGTTATTTGCAAAGCACAAGGTGGCTGTTTCAATGCAAATGTGCATTAGCTCTGTAAATGCATATCTTTGTATACAAGAGTTCTTATTTCCAAAATAGTTGATGTAATGCCTGTTCAATTGAAGTATGAATAATTCATTTCATTAAAATAATAATGTATATTTTGGCCTCCATCTCATACATTGTAAAGACATTATCAGGTATATATGATTAAACAGAATTAGAGGAATCAAAGCTTTATAACAGATACTTTCTAAGGTAGAAGTCTCTGATTTTCAGTATAAAATGTATCCTATTTTACACTAAAGTTAAAATAAGTCTGCCTTACAGTGGGAAACTACATGGCTCTTGCTTTTTGTTTTTCCCATTGATTGTTGCTATTGTTAAAGTTAACATTCTCTCTCTCTCTCTCTCTCTCTCTCTCTCTCTCTCTCTCTCTCCTTTCCTCCCTTTCTATGTCTCCCCCTCTCACAGCTCTCTTTCCTTTGATCAGTAAAGATTAGTCCTTACCTTGATAACAATTCTTTCCAGCATTTTAAAAACTGCAAGCAGCATTCAAATGAAAAACTAAGTATATTTCTTTTCAACAGGCAATTTACCCCATGATGAGATACGCTTTCACTTAGTTTTCTTTGACATTCTAGCATCTAGCGGCACAGCAGGTACCTGGAGGTTAGGCTTCAAATAAGGGATAACTACATTCTTACATTAATAGATGCCATTGTATGGCTATGCCGTATTATTGCAGCATTTAGTTCCTTTAATTGTGCTTTGAAAATTATACGTGATAAGCTGATACAGCCAAAGCAAGAAAAATCAATTTTGTATCATTATTGCTCTATTTGCATGTGTCTACCTCCATGTATACATAGCTGTTCATCTTGAATATGTGTCTTGGCAATCAGGAAATTCATAGTATGTTTATATGTAATTAGGCTCAAAAATACTTACATCTTATTTAATTGATAAGTTATACTATGTGTTTCTCCTATGTGGACAGAAAATGTACTAGAAAATATAAAACAGTGTAACATACTATCCAACATGATTAATTTTCTGTGTGATGTCAAAATGTAAATGTAGATTTTTTCAGAAAATCACATTTGCAGTGTATATTGTCAGTGCAACAACATTTTTTTCCCCTTGCACTGGCCTCAGTTCCTTGCAAGGGTATTTTTTTTCTATCTTATGAGCCTGCTTCTCTTTTTCGGGGTGATTTTCCTGTATAGCCAAGTGAGTTCAGGGTATATATCTTGTGGCCTGTGTACAGCCTTGCCCATTAGTCTGTCTCCAAACCTTTGATGTGGACCATCAGCCCTATGATTTCAGTGGTTCATTCATTTTTGTGTTTCTCTAACGATCTCTGCCCCTGTTCTGAATCCTGCCTTTATTGTAGACAGAACTGACAACAGGCAGCCTCTTCTTTCATTTCCTTGATGTACTTTGTACTGTGGTATGGCTTTTGTTAGTATTGATGCGAACATTACCATAAACCACCACCTAGGGACTAGAAACAATTGACTAACTGTTTTCAAATCCAATACACTTAAGTTGATCAGACACAAAGTTTAAGTACAGTTAGCTATAACAGCACAGATTCTGTGTGGTCTCAGTCTCTCCAGACTACGAAATAAAGGTCAGTGCAGTGTGGATACTTATGTCAGAACAGCCTGCATTGAAATTTATTCAAGAGATGAATATTGGACCAGGAACTCATTTCTTTACCTCCTTGACATAAAAGTGCCAATTCTATTTCCTGGTTTATTTAAAATGATTTCTTTTCTCCTGAGCCATTTAAAAGCTCATTCTTAATAAGAAAAGGCCTGGTGTGTGAAAAAGGATGTCTTGTGAAAGATTTCAGACTTTGATGACTTGTGCATTTCAAATGTACAAGTTCTAACTTTTTTTGTTTAGATTCTATATTTCAAGCTTTTCCTCATTGAACTTATTATAATGACTAAATGTGCTACAGCACACAGAAGAATTGCAAAGTTAAATATATCGTAAATGCAAAAGTATAGCTGACCTTCATTGTGTAGGGATCAGAGAGAGGGTCACTTTCCTTTTGAGTCATGTGAGATCCCAGATTCAAGGCTCTGTAAAAGGCACTATTCAGACCAGCTTCCCATATGATGCTTCAAAGATGTCAACGCTGTCTTTGAAGTTTCTTCCTAAAATAATCAACTGAAAAATTGGGAGCTTAAAAACAAAAATGATTAAGGAAATGAAGCAGACTGGGGACTCCTACAACTCCTCAAACACTCTAAGTACTTTTAAAATTTTCCAATTACTTTGCTCAATATTCTAATGTTTTAAAAGTGCATATAATAAATATCAATAGCTCTATGTAGAGTGTTGTATTGTATCTTAATGTTTTTTAATTACATTTTGGATGAAGTAGAACATTATAGAACAAAAGAAAATATATATTAAATTAGTTAGTTTGAAGGCCAAAGTTACTCAGCTGAATAATATGTATGTACTCTGTGTTATTATTACATACACATAAACACATGCACGCACATATATATTTTAATTTTTGATTTCTAATACTGTAATATTTTCTAGAAATATGAAGATATCCATAAAAACTGAAAATATTAAAACATAAACTAGAAAATTAGATGAGATAATATTAATCTGCCTAGCAGTAACCATCTATCTCATATTTACACACACACAAACACACACACACACAAACACACACACACACACCATTTACAGGATCCATGTATTCAATACCACTGTAATTGACTAAGGCATTTAATAAGATGTAATACAAAATAAACCAGGCACATACATATTCTTCTGTGTACTTGTGTTTCATTTTAGGGAATACACTAATTGCAGTGTCTTTGGTGTCACTGTGTTTAGTGCATTTGAATTATACTATATTTTGTGAGACTACTCAGCAGTTCTTCAGCAGACTGCCTTGCCAAGTGTTATTCATATTATAAAGAAGCAAGAGGACCCAAATTATTTAAGCTATGAGCCACCATGAAATACCCTTCTTGACATCAATTTTTTTTAAAAAAATAATCATCTTCCAATGGAGCAAATAAGATGAATAGGGGTTAATGATTTAGGTGACTGAATTTATATATAGAATCTCTGGCTGAATTACCAAATAATTGCAATCTGGAATAGATGCGGTAGCTGAAGAACAATTACTAGACAACTGAAATGTTTGCTTAAGAGTCATATAATATGGACAAATGCTTGCAAGTATTATGGTCTGTTATTAATAATCTAATGTTGCTAAATTATTATTGAAGCCCCTATCAAATAGTTATTTATGGTTAAGTATTGTATTAACATTCATGATAAAATCTATACCTCCTTCTGGCAATTACAATGATAGCTGTAAGATTTGCAACTAATTTCACAAATGGTTCATAGAAATATTTTAGATCAACCCTACATTTGTCCTATCCACTTATTGTATAAGCAAGTGATTACTTGATTAGGATGTTCCACTTTCTAAACACTTATACAATTAGGACTTTTGCAATCAGTTCTTAAACTATTGTTTTAATAATAATAAGTATTTAGGTACTTGAGTGTCGTCTGTACTTTCTTTTCAAAAGGGTTTATTAAGGGTTTTATTCCTTATATAAAAATTTCAGATATGTTTCTTCTATAGAAACCACAACTGTTTGGGAAAGGGTGTGTTAAATTATGGGAATTTATAGAACACTGCGCCAACACATGGAGATATCTTATTTTAAAAAGCAGTCTACTTTAAGTTACTTTTTCCATAAAACAGCACATTGTTACAGAAGTTATCTAAATATTTATTAATTTGTATCAGTTTTTATATGGTCATTGGAGTCCTAGTGTTAAAATAGAAGGGCAAATGGACATACCATGCTTTTTTTCCTGTGATTCTTGATCATTTTTAATATTACCTGTCTTCAAAATCGAATAGGGTTGCTTACTGGATGTCTGAAGCACTTTCCAGGATCTGTGCTGATTTCTATTTCAGCAGTTGTACCACAGATGAACTCATCAGAATTCAGGGCTACAATCACTGGAGAAAGGACTGGAGAAGAGTTAAAAGATGAGAAATGGATGGGAAATGATGCAGTCAGATATGGAGTAGACACATGCTTTCATTCTAACCACCTTGCATCAAATTATGATAGTGGTCAAGTTCACAAGTCTGCAGAGAACCTGGTGAGCTGAAGGTTGGCACAGGAACTGGGGGTGGCTCTATTATATGAATAAGCAGTAAGTCAGTGTAAGACCTTTTTGTAGAATGAAGTGGTTTTGTTTTTTTGTTTTTTTGTTTTTTTCTTTTCTAAAACCAACAGGAAAATTGTTTCACATACAGGAAACATTGCTGATACTTCTAGTAAACCATGAGTTCTTCTGTCAGCTTACTTCTTTTTCTGAGAACTGTTAGATCTTTAATTGGTAAAGTTCTATTCAGAAACAAACAGCTGACTATCCTAATTGTGTTTCTCATCAACGTTATTGGCCTCAGTATTGACAAAATGTGTAAATAGAATGTTACTGTCAAACCAGTCAAATCTAGAATCATCACAAGCCTCTCTAGGTTTCTTACATTCTCCAACATTAAAGATTCTCTATATAGTCCATATATTCCATAATTACAGTAAAAAATCTTTTAGAGTAGATAATCAAATGACAGTACCAGTGAGACTACATTTTCACTTATAATTTATGAAGAGTGTGTTAACAAAACAAGAAATTAATGCCTTCAAGTGAGATCCTTCGTCTGGCCACCATAGGAAAATTAACTGAGAATAACTTTATTTTCACAGTATAAGAAAGAAAGAAAGATAGAAAGATAGAAAGAAAGAAAGAAAACAGAAAAATTCTATTCTTTAATACAATATTTTAATTCAGAAGAACTTTTACTTTATAAATGAGGAAATTTAGAATGGTCTAGTTCTTCAAAACAGCTCTTGAATCCAAAGCATCAATCCCCACCTTCTGCCCACATCATGTGTGGTTCCACTTGGTCATAAAAAGCAAATAAAAGACAGAAGTGAAGTTTTAATACATGAATAGTAAGTCATTTTAAAATTATTTCGCCAGAATCTCAAGGAGGTAAAAAGAATATAATAAGTGCAAAATTGTGGTCAGCAATCTTAAAGCCAGTCAATAGCCAGAGCTACTGTAAATAATTAAGTTCTTTTGTGTACCCTTATAAGAATATAATGCCAATCCCATTTTCAGCTAAGATTTGCTTGAAACCCTTCCTTCTTTAGTGATGTGACCTTTTTCATTTTTGAGTATTTACACAGACAAGGTTTTAACACATTTTACATTGATGCAATTATATTTCTCAGAGTAACCTTGGAAATACATCTACATTAGAGAATTCCAGAAAATATTTATATTGAATCTACAATGGTATTAAAGTTCATCACAGCACTTTGGTGTCCATTCCAGATGCTACCCAATATAGCATTTTAAGCTTTTGAATAGGAGCTTATGGGCAGTTGTCAAGGTAATTTCTCTTCCGAGAATTTATTTGGGCAATGTCATTACTCTAGTCACTACAGCTAAGGCCTCTCTCACAGACCGAGCATAATTTCTTTCAAATTTAGTCACAGTGTGTGACACAGAGCAAGCGGTGTTCTCGCTGACATTGAAAACCTATGTTATATCAAAGATGTACCCTGGGGAGCATTGCACAAGTCAGGATTAAAAGGAAGGCCGAACAGACATACTGGCAATTTCACTCACACCCTGATCATTTTTGTCTTTGCACTGTATGTAAGTTTCAATCTTTTTGTTATTAATTAGAAATGCAATAAACACTTTTAATTTTTACTGCCAAATTTTTCTCTACTCTTCTTTTTAATGGTAATTTATAAAGTCCCTGCAGAAAAACCTTGGACAGACATGTATTTGTATGTATAACTATATTTGCACATAAGGTTGAGTACTTCAGTGTTTATTCATTGATTTGAAGTTATATGTAAGTACCTTTGATAGTTTTCTCTATCAGGTGGTTCTACTGTAATAAATTTTTGGCCTTTACTGTATGAAAATTTTATTTTTCCTCCTGTACTTATAGCAAAGAAAAGGCTTTTTTCTGTGTGTTCATTGGAGTTTAAAGCCATGTCCAGACATTCTGACCTTAAGCATAACTGAGTCTGCCAACTTAGGAAATGAAGGCTTGCAATAGTGTGCTTGACTTAAAGGGAATAACAGTAAAACTGAGAAGCCACAATTTGAGAAATCAGTGCAATTACTGGGTCACAGTATCTAGAGAGATGAACTGAAGTGGAGATCTGCGCAACTGCTCCAATAATTAAGTCCCCGAGAGTTCAAAACACATTTTGCCTAGATAATCCAGGTAATTCTGACTCAAGTGGCCAAGTACCTTGTTTTAAGATTACCCAGTGCACTGGAAATCCAAACCTATGGAAGAACTAAATCAGAGAATTATTCTCCTGCAGTGAAAGGATTTATCCAAGTGACTCTTTCATGGTCAAGTAGGCCAGGGTTCCCCAAGAATGAAGAAAATGCTTTGCTTATTAACTATCTGAATTACTCATATAAGTTGACCAATCTCCTAAAAACAAACATGGAGTTAATGGAAAAACAGACCTAATTTTTTGATACTGTAACTTTACTGACCCAGGCTAGTGTATGTGGAGACAAATAGACATAGCTCAGTACCCAGTATCTCCACTTAACAGCTGTCTAATCACAGAAATGTTGCTTAATCTTTATAATCCTCTGTTTACTGATCTGTTAAATAAATATAATATTATGCATTTCAGATGATTATTAAGAAAATAATGTGGGCAATGGAAATGAGACAATTAAGTGAGAGGCAGAGAAGCCCTCAGCTCTCATTCAAGGCTGACTGAATTGACATGAGCTGCTGCTATGCCCCTGTGTGGGAGGGACGTGCTTTAGCAATCACTCCTAAATGAGATCATTCATCTATGATGACACTATGCAAATGGAAGTTTTCATTCATTCATTTGAAGATTATTTTATGCATATCTGCTGTGTGTACATATCTGTGTGACTGAAAAAATAATCAAAATAAGAAAGCTAGGTCCAACTCAGGATTGTGCAGTCTCACACAGAAGACTGACATGTATTAAAAATATTGATAAACAAAAAATTTGATAAACACTAATTTTTGAAAACTATTTCTGGTATCAAATGATTTCTTCTGAATCACTCTTAATGACTCTAAGTTTGTATTCATGCACAAATCATGTTATTTTCTCCTGGATTTTTAATTTGACACAAATATCTGCAGAAAAGACAAATTCTAGGTTATTTAAATTCTTGTTAATTCTGTAGTCTGAAGAATAAAACTTGTATTCTCTAACAGGAACCATTTAATTTAAAGTAAAGCCTTAGTATCTGCTGATTGATGTTCATTGGCCACATTCTTAGAAAAATGAACATGCTTCTGTGGGCAGTGGTGTAGTTACCCACTTCTTCATATAAGCATGGGAAAGGAGCCAAGATTAAATCATGGAAAAACAGACCATGAATCTCATCAGAGATGCCACTGACAAACAAACATTACAGATACCAAAAGATGCCTTTTTCCTTTTGCTTCTGTGACAAAACTAATCATGATGACCTAGATAGTTCATGTTTCCCACCAGGAGGTAGGAACCAATCTGCAGGTGCCTGGATCTCAGGAAGTCAAGGAGACACATACTTTTATCTTATGTCAGACAGGCAGAAGCTTAAGATCTTGTATAGATGAAGAAATATGCATTGGCGGTTATATAAATAGGCATTGAGAGGAAAGAAAGGAGGTTAAGAAGGAAAGATAGAAGTAGAGAGAGAAAGACGGGGAAAATAAACAGGTACCTTTGTATTCTAGTGTTATTTGTGACAATGAGTATACATTAATGCCACAACCAACCAAATCATCTTTTCTTTTTGTTAAAATTTCTTTTGACCTCTGATTTTTGGGACTGCAAGAATGTGCCATCATACACATTCTTTTTAGTACATTCAAATCAGGTACAGAGAGACAATAGTCAAATGTATGGTTCAATAACTGCTTTCATAAAATACATTCCAATAAAATTAACTTATGTAATTAATAATCTATCTTTCTATTATGTGGGTGGTAGGATGAGGCATGGACACACATTGCCAAGGGTAGCTTTTATCTTTCTATATAAAGCCAAGGGAAGCTTTGAACTACTGATCTTATTACCTTTACCACCAAAATACTCAGATTAGAGGTATGTACAGCCATGCCTGGATCTAAATCTTCAACTTTAAAGATAGATTAATCTACCTACATTGAGAAACCTCACAGGAATGTGCTATCACTGCATATAACATATATAAATCATGTTATAGAATGTGTGATATTTATCAAGCATTATTATATGTCAGGCATCCATGCAAATATTTTAGAGGTGGTAACAAATTTAATTGTATCATTAACCCTTTGAATTGGTGGATTGATGAGAATAAAACCAACCATAAGCCCAGATCTCAGAGGCTTAATATAATGTTTGTTTCTACTTGGATCTTGATGTATTGGAGTCAAGATTTCTTTTTGTCATTTAACAGAGAGCTCCAGATTCTTCTGAAATGTTGTCATCTTTGATATAAGACCTTCTGTCATTGAGGATTAGGAAAAAAGTACAAAAAATGGTCAACAAGAGGGATTTCCTGAGCTAGAGACAACAATAATATTCAGCTCCCAAATTTTCTTGGTCAAAACTCATGCTTAGTTTAGCTTATGATGGCTAAAAAAAATGTGTGTTTCCAGTATGGAAAACAAAAAGTAAATGTGATGAGCATGGAAGTTGCATCTAGTATGTCCTGACCTATTTAACAAGCACAGGATTTTTGGGTTGTTTTGTTTTGGCTTTTGGTTTTGTTTTGATTTGGTGTGGTTTGTGTTTTGGTTTTTCCTGAGCAAGACAAAAGCCCAGTCAGTCCAAACATCTAGTTTAATGTCTAATATATTTAAGAGATGCTCAGTCTGCATCTGTATGAACATTCCTGTCCATCATTCTAAGACGCAAGATTATTATATTTTATTACTTTTTGGTTGTTCAAGACAAAGTTTTCGTTTGTTTGTTTGTTTGTTTTTTATAGCACTTGCTGTCCTGGAACTATCTCTGTAGATCAGGCTGACCTCAAACTCACAGAGTTACCTGAGTGCTAGAATTAAGGGTATGCAATACCACTGACCAATGTGAGGCAGAAGTTTTTCTGTTTATTGTTATTATTACTTATTGTTATTATTATTATTATTATTATTACAACTTGACTACAGTGTCCCCTCCTTTTTCTCCTCCTGTTCTTCACTCATTTCCCCTCTGACCCCATCCAATCCTCTTCTGATCATATTCACTTGGATATCACCTTTAAAGCATACTTCACTCATACATACCAGTTTGTAATACCTATATAATAACATCATTTATCCATCTGTCTATCATGTATGTATGTATGTATGTATGTATCTATCTATCTACCATCATCAAGCTATCTACCTGTGTATTTCTCAGTAAAGTTTGATTGGGACACTTTAGAGAAAATATACAACCTAAATAAGGTTGTAAATAACCTAAAGCCAGCATATTAAATAAGGATCTGGCTTTAAATGACAGTCAAGCATACTGGAAGGTGGACCTTGGAATTATAAAATAAGGTATAATTCAAATATTACACATCAAATACCCTATAAAATATATCTGATATACATGTATGTGTGTATGTGTATATGTGTGTGTGTGTATGCGTGTGAAATAAGCCATTTTTAAACGGCAGTTTTCTCCTTTGTCGGTGGATATTAGAATGTTTGAAAGTAGAATAAAAACTATGCTTCAAAGATGATCAAATGCAGTGTTATAAAATGTCAAAAACAGTATATGAATTTATTTATTTATTTATGATTGGATATGTTATGTATTACATTTCAAATGTTATCCCTTTTCCCAATTTCCCCTGCAGAACCTCCCTCTCCCATTCCTCCTCTCCCTGCTTCTATGATGATGTCCCCTCTCTCATCTACCCACTCCCACTACACCACCCTGGCATTCCCCTATACTGGGGAATAGAGCCTTTACAGGACCAAGGGTTTCTCCTCCTGTTAATGCCAGACAATGCCATTCTCTACTTTGTTAATGGCTGGAGCCATGGTCCCTCTATGTGTACTCTTTGGTTGGTGGTATAGTCTCTGGGAGCTCTGGGGGAGGTCTGGTTGGTTGATATTGTTGTTTGTTTTATGTGGTTGCCAACCCCTTCAGATCCTTCAGTCCTTTCTCTATCTCCTTTATTGGGGACCACATGCTCAGTACAAAGGTTGGCTGCAAGCACCTGCTTATGTATTTGTCAGGCTCTGGCAGAGCCTCTCAGGAGACAGCTTTGTCAAGCTCTTATCAGCAAGCACTTTTTGGCATCCTCAAAAGTTTCTGGGTTTGGCATCTGTGTGTGGGATGGATCCCCAGGTAAGGCACTAGCTGGATGGCATTTCGTTTACTCTCTGCTCCACACTTTGTCTCTGTATTTGCTCCCATGAGTATTTTGTTCTCCCTTCTATGAAGGACTGAAACACCTACCTTTTGGTCTTTTTTCTTCTTGAGTTTCATATGGTCTGTAAATTGTATCTTGGGTATACTGAGCTTTTGGACTAATATCCACTTATTTGTGAGTGTACATCATGTGACATGTTTTCTGACTGGGTTTTCTCACTCAGGATGATTTTTTCTAGTTCTATCCATTTGCCTAAAAATTTCATGAAGTCATTGTTTTTAATAGCTGAGTTGTACTCCACTTTATAAATGTACCTCGTTTTCTATATCCTTTCCTCTCTTGAAGGACATCTGGTTTTTTTCCAAAAGATACCAACTAGCAAGTAGAATTTAGTGGAAAATTCTGACAGCAACTCAGAAAAGTTGAAGTGGACAGAAATATAGACAATAAAGTCAAGCTAAAGAGATTTCAAATAGGATGAAATATTAGAAAATATTTTAATATTCTGGTAAAATAACATGACTGCACTTTCTATGTCCTAATTCTTTGTGCTAAGGTGAGTTTAGAGAGGATGAACTAATCTGTTAGTGGAAATTTTTGGTTACACTTACAATCAGATATGGTTTATTGTTTATGGTTGCTGCTTTAAGCTAGATTTAACATGAAAATTAGCAGCAAAAGGAGAATACAAAGAATGAAAATATACACAAAGCCAGTGTTAAGTTGGCGCAAAATATGGTTTTGCTTCTAAAAATCTTAGAGACATTGAAAAATGACTGGTAGTTTGTAATGGGATTATAGGAACAATGTTTTGAAGGCAGCTCAGGAATTTGTGGGCAGGACACAGTGGTGTGAAGGACTAACTCATTCAAAAGGCAATGTTGCCAGGGAACCCTATTTGTAAAGGAACAGGGAATAAGGACTTGTTTTACAATAATTAACTCTGAGAACAATAAATAGCCAGTATGGCCTTGGTTCGAAGGAATCAATTTCCCACTGACGTTAATTAATAGCAAGTCATCGTATTGTCTTCATAATACTTGTTGTGAAGGAATGTTAAATCAGGAATTATAAAATCTTGGAAGCCTACACACATATTTCAGAGGAAAGCATAGAAGCTTAGGCAATGTGTGACATGAACAGAGCTCCTGAAGAGTGTTGTGGATTTCTGAAATTCAAGCCAAAGTTGTAATGGAGACTATAAGACCTTAAATATCCTTTGAGTTCTTACTATTTACTGAGGAAAACCACAGGCAGTGGGTCTGGTACGCTAGGGGGCATCTATGTGGCTATAGATAGTAAGCCAATGGGAAAAAGTGCTTATTAGATTTGATATTGTACATTCTGCTCCTAAGCCATTACCCATAAAGCTTGACTATCTCATATTTTCCTTGCTAAGCTTCGGATAGACTACCTTTCTGTACCTCCACTCGTTACTTTAGCAAAGACAATGTTTACTATACTACCCTATAATTGAGGTGGTGGTACTTGAATGAAAATGGCCCCTATAAGCTTCAATGTTTGACTGCTTGGTATGCAATAAGTATAATTGTTTGGGAAAAATTAGGAGGAATAGCCTTGTTGGAATATTTGTGGCCCTGCTAGAAGAGATGTGTCATTGGAAGTAGGCTTTGAGGTTTCAATTGCCCATTCCAGGCTCTGTCTCTTCACTCCTCATTCTTCACTCCTTCTCTCTCTCCTCCCTCTCTCTCTCTCTCTCTCTCTCATGCCTACCCACTCTCTCTTGATCTGTTGCTCTTGCTCTCTTCCTGTATAACTGTGTGACAGAATATAAGATCTCAGTCCCAATCCTGCATGTCTACCATTATACTTTCTGCCACGATGATGGACTAATCCTCTGAAACTGTAAGCCAGTCTCGATTAAATTAATTTTGTAATTGTTCTTTTGGTCCTCACTTCAATAGAACAATAACTAAAACAGAGACTAAGAAACTGCTTTGATTTTGTGGAAGTCCACAGCTAATAGATCCTCTTTAGTGCAGACTTTAAATTTAACATTTTGAACAGTGCTGGAATTGTTGACACTATGGAATTATTAGAAAAGGACTGAGACAATATTTTTTTCTTTTTCTTCCATTTATTGGTCAACATGTGCTCATGAGATTGGAATGCCATACCTCAATAAGATATGTTTAGGTACTGAGTATGATCTCTACCAGAGTTTCTACAATTTGAATATTTAATATCTGTGATTTGAAAAATAATCACAAATCTGAAAGGTTCATCTTTAAACACACATTCCACATTAACTTGATTGGTTTTTGGTAAGTTCTAACTCAGCATATGACCCTTGTACTTGTTAGCTAAACTTCCTTGTTTTCTCTTTTACTGATAATCATGAACAGGAAGAGTGCAGTTCTGTTAGTTTTAGCAAATGAACCTGCTTTCTCACAGTTATAGTTCTGGGCTTTCAGTGTCAGTATTTGGTCAACTGAGAACCACTGTAATAGCTCTAGAAATTGAGTACAAGTTACTTTCACCTCCTAGTTTTAAAACTCCATGCTTGTCCTTATCAACTACAGGTGGGAACTCTAGGTGGCTTTTTGGAACACAGCTAAGGATGAGACTCAATGTCATCTTTTCTCCTTTCTCAGACTCTGATCTATGACTTTCTTGCCTTTTCAGTGATTCTCAAGCCCTTTACACTCCCCTGTATTTATAGTTTATGAACCAGCATGCTTTTTGGAGCAGTTTGGCCCCTAGCTACTTCTGGATATGTCTGGAAAGCCAATAATCCTAGGAATTATCCACTTCTTATGTCACCGTTTCAGCCCAATCTACCTGTGATAAATGATAAATGTCACAAATCAGCAATTAAACCATTTGAAACAGTTTTAGTAGAACCTAGTATTACAACACGTGGGAGAAGTACATAAGAATAAGTTTTCTTTAATTCATGTGGAGAAAGAGAACATGTAGCTAGACAAGTATATAGATATGCAAGATTGTTTCTGTTTTTTGTGTTTGTTTGTTTGTTTGTTTGTTTTGGCTAAATCACCAATCTATGAAGGCCTTGGTCATCAACTTGACATGAGAAAGAATCATGCATAAGAAACATTTCCAGGATGTCTATGAGGGATTATCTAGATAGGGTAATTAAGATAGGAAGGCTCAACCTGAATGCAGGTGGCACCATTCCCAGACTTTGCAAAAAGGAGAAAACTCCCTGAGCATAAGTATTCATCTATCTCTGCTTTCCTAATTGTGGATGTGACACAACTAACTGCTTGAAGTTCTTGCCACCACTACTTGAAATAAACATTGCCTTACTTACCGACTCTTTATCAGGGTATTTTATCTAACCAACAAAAGAAGTAATGAACATTGGCATGTTGATTCCATCTTTTCCAGATGCTATTGGTAAGTAGATCTGATCTCTCTGTACACTTGTTTGAGAACTTGAGGAGACATCCAGAGGACTGTGTGTGGGTTCATCTGGGGACCCTCTAAAGTTGTCATGAGAGAAGCAAAAACTAGGGCTGGAGTCTGGAACTTACAACTGCTTTCCATTTTCCTCTGGTGGAATGAAGTACCACTGATATTTTTGACTGAAACTAAATTTCTTCCTGATGTTCTTCCTCACATGCAATCTGAGATACATGAAGCAGCCATGCTTTTAGAGTCAGCAAGAGGAATTTAGAGCAATATAGCTATTTTATTGACAACTGTCATGGCCATCCTTATATTGGAAAGACTGAAATTATGTTTGGTAACTCTAGATTGGAAATTTAGAATTGGCAGTAGTATCATTGACAGCCCAATCATACCTGGGATCCACAAATACAGAAGTAGTTATCCACAAAGCTTTTGTGTGTGTGAATCTGAGCTAGTCACATTTCTGCTTCCATGTAACTTCTGATGAAGTCAGTGTGAAAGAGAGGTCTGACAGCTGCCAGCCAAACAGCTGAACTGCAGTCACATGACAGCATTAGTTATTCATAAAGGATAATATCCTCAAGAAGTTATTAACAAAGACCTAATATGAAATTAATGTTCCCTTTCAATGATATCTACTGAATTCTGCTCTACCTTCAGCCAAACACTCCTATGGAATGCTGAGTCCTCTTGGTCTGTCTCTCTCATAAATCCACAGCCTGCAGGTTATCCTTGAGACTGTCTTGTCACAGTTGCTGATAGGATATCTGTTAATAATGCCTTATTTCTCCCAAAACAGAAAGAAGCTGAAGGATACAAATCCTATTATATTAAAAGTCAGTGAGATTTTGAAGCAAGTTTTCTGATCTTAAAAACATTTATCATAATCATCATCATCATCATCATCATCATCATCATCAATCTATTGCAACCTCATTATATAACCATAA
The DNA here is from genome assembly GCA_019843965.1 of Rhynchomys soricoides. NCBI lineage: Eukaryota > Metazoa > Chordata > Mammalia > Rodentia > Muridae > Rhynchomys > Rhynchomys soricoides. The sequence goes on along the minus strand of JADRCH010000305.1, from coordinate 4,509,896 downwards.
AATGGTTCCTGCATATCAGCAAGGACATAAGTTTTAATCCACAGAATTAATTTAAAGTCAGGCATGGTAACACTTATCTGAAATCCCAGTGCTCCTTTTACAAGATTCAAGGCAGAGACAGGTGAATTCTCAGAAGCTCAGAAGCCAGCTACCCTGCCTGTTGCAATTGTGAACAACAAAAAGGAAGGATTCTCTCTCAATCAAAAAAAAAAAAAATAGAAGGTAAAGACTGACCAGCTGAAATGGTCCTCTGAAGTCAACATGTGCACATTGGTATGTGTACAAACATCCACTCACACTTATACACACCATAAACATATTAACAAGATTTAAAGAAATGACATAGACTTCAATTTTATTACATATAATTATTATTTGTTTTGAAATAATCCCTAACAATATTTATGGAAAATCCAAAATAGAGTTATTAATTAGATTGTTTGAGATTAGAAATATTTAGTTAGGGACTTGTGCCACATGGCTCCATACCCAAATAGCAGAGGGAAATATCCAGCCTCCCAGGAGTGTAGACAAGCCTGAGGGCAGATGTAAGACCAGTACTTCTGCTCAAAGGGACCATCCTGGAATCCTCAGGAGAAAGGAATGGAGAAGCAGCCTTGGACAGGAGCCTTCCAGTTTCCATCTGTGGTCAGGGACCTGAGCCTGTGCCATAAGGTTCCATACCCAAATAGTGCAAAGAGAAAGCTAGCCTTCCAGGACTGTGGACAAGCATGTGAGCAGGGGTAAGACGAACATCTCTACTTGGAGGGACCTGCCCAGAACCCTCAGGACAAGACACAGTCAGAGAGAGCAAGATCAGTTAACACCAGAGATGAAAAGATGGCAAAAGGCAAGAGCAAGAATATAAGGAACAGAAACCAAGGCTATTTGAAATTATCAGAACCCAGTTCTCTCACCACAGGGAGACCTGGATACCTCAGCACACCAGAAAAACATGACTCAGATAAAAATCACAACTCATGATGATGATAGAGGACTTTAATAAAAACATTAATAATGCTCATAGAGAAATATAAGAGAACACAGGTAAACCAGTAGAAGCCCTTAAAGAGTAAACACACACACACACATACACACATACACACACACACACACACACACACACACAAACACACACTCACACAAAACCTTAAAGAATGACAAGGAAAATACAACCAAACAGGTGAAGAAATTGAACATAACCATCCAGGATCTAAAAATGGAAATAGAAACAATTAAAAAATTCACAACAACCCTGGAGATAGAAAACTTCTCTAACCTAAAGAAATAGATGAACATAAACATTCAAGAATCCTACTGAACTCCAAATAGATTGGACCAGAAAAGAAATTCCTCCAATTCCGTAATACTCAAAACGCCAAATGCAGAAAACAAAGAAACAGTATTAAAAGCAGTAAGGAGAAAAGGTCAAGTAACATACAAAGGAAGACCTATCAGAATTACACCAGACTTCTCACCAGAGACTATGAAAGTTAGAAGATCCTGGGCAGATCTCATACAGACCCTAAAAAAACAAATGCCAGCCCAGGTTGCTATACCCAGCAAAACTTTCAATTAACATAGATGGTGAAACCAAGATATTCTATGACAAAACCAACTTTACACAATATCTTTTCACAAACCCAGCCCTACAAAGAAAAATTGGTGGAAAATGCAAACAAAAGGAGGGAAATTACACCCTAGAAAATACAAGTAAGTAACCTTCTTTCAACAAACCCAAAAGAAAATACCCACAAAATGTAAAAATAACGTTGAACATAACAGGATGGAAAACAATTTTTAAAGCAAATGGTCCCAAGTAACAGGCTGCAGTAGACATTCTAATATTGAATAAAATTGACTTTCAACCAAATGTCATCAAAAAAGATAAGGAAAGACACTTCATACCCATCAAAGAAAAAAACCTACCAAGAAGAATCCTCAGTTCTGAACATCTATGCTCCAAGTGCAAGGGCACCCACATTCATAAGATAAACTTTAACCAAGCTCAAAGCACACATTGCACCTCACACATTAATAGTGAAAGACTTCAACACCTCATTCTCAACAATGTACAGATCTTGGAAACACAAACTGAATAGAGACACAGTGAAACTAACAGAATTTATGAACTAAATGGATTTAAGAGATAACTATAGAACATTTCATCATAAATCAAAAGAATATACCTTCTTCTCAACACTTCATGGTACCTTTTCCAAAACTAACCATATAAATGGTCACAAAACAGACCTCAACAGATATAAAAAAATTGAAATAATCCCATTCCTCCTATTTTGTCACTACATATTAAGGCTGGTCTTCAGTAGCAACAAAAACAACAGAAAGCCCACATACACATGGAAACTGAACAACATTCTACTCAATAATAGCTTGGCCAAGAGAGAAATAAAGAAAGAAATTAAAGACTTACTAGAATTTAATGAAAATGAAAGTACAACATACCCAAACTTATAGGACACAATGAAAGCAGTGCTAAGAGGAAAAGTCATAGTTCAGAGTGCCTACAAAAAGAAACTGAAGAGAGCATACACTAGCAAATTAACAGCACACCTGAAATTTCTAGAACAAAAAGGAACTAATAAACCCAAGAGGAGTAGAGGGCAGGAAATAATCAAATTAAGGGCTGAAATCAACCAAGTAGAAACAAAAAGAACTATACAAAGAATCAACAAAAGCCGGAGCTAGTAGTTTGAGAAAACCAACAAGATAGATTAACTCTTAGCCAGACTAACCAGAAGGCACAGAGCCAGTATCCAAATTAACAACATCAGAAATTAAAAGAGAGATACAAAAATAGAAAATGAGGAAATTCAAAAAATCATCAGCTCCTACTACAAATGCCTGTACACAACAAAATTGAAAAATCTGAATGAAATGGACAATTTTCTAGACAGATACAATATACCAAAGTTAAGTCAAGATCAGATAAACCAACTAAACACTCCCATAACCCCTAAAGAAATAGGAACACTAATTAAAAATCTCCCAATCAAATAAAGCCCAGGTTCAGATGTGTTTAGTACAGAATTCTATCAGATCTTTGAAGAAGACCTAATACGTATACTGTTCAAACTATTCCACAAAATAAAAAAAGAAACACTACCAAATTCATTCTATGAAGCCATAGTTACACTGATACCAAAACCTAGCAAAGACCGAACAAAGAAAGAATACTTCAGAACAAGTTCCCTTGTGATATCAATGCAAAAATATTCAATAAAATTTTCACAAACCAAATCCTAGAACACTTCAAAACGAACACTCACCAAGATCAAGTTGGCTTCATCCCAGGGATGCAGGAATGATTCTCAATACTCAGAAACCCATCAATGTAATCCACTATATAAACAAACTCAACAACAACAACAAAACAAAACAAACAAACAAACACATGGTCATTTCAATAGATGCTGCAAAAGCATTTGACAAAACTCAACACCCTTTCATGATAAAAGTCTTGGACAGATCAGGAATTAAAGGACCATACCTAAACATGGTAAAAGCAATATACAGCAAAACAGTAGCCAACATCAAACTACATGGACAGAAACTTCAAGCAATACTATTAAAATCAGGAATTAGACAAGGCTGCCCTCTTTCTCCCTATCTATTAAATGTAGTACTTGAATTTCTAGCTAGAGCAATTAGACAACAAAAGGCAGTCAAATGAATACAAATTGGAAAGGATGAATTCAAAATATCACTATTTGAAGATGATATGATCATATAATTAAGTGACCTGAAAAAATCCACCAGACAATTGCTACAGCTGATAAACAACTTAAACAATGTAGCCGGATATAAAATTAACTCAAACAAATCAGTAGCTTTCCTAAACTCAAAGGATAAACAGGCTGAGAAAGAAATTAGGGAAATGACACCCTTCAAAATAGTCACAAACAATATAAAGTGTCTTGGTGTGACTCTAAACAAACAAGTGAAAGATCTGTATGACAAGAATTTCAAGTCTTGAAGAGAGAAATCAAGTAAGACCTCAGAAGATGGAAAGATCTCCCATACTCATGGATTAACATGATTAATATAGTTAAAATAGCCATCTTGCCAAATGCAACCTACAGATTTAATGCAATCCCCATCTCATAGCATTCCATTTCTTCATAGAGTAAGAAAGAGCAATCCTCAAATTCATTTGGAATAACAAAAAAGCCAAGAGAGCAAAAAATATTTTCAACAATACAAGAACTTCTAGGAGAATCAGCATCCCTGACCTCAAGCTGTACTACAGAGCAATATTGATAAAAACTGTGTGGTATTGGTACAGTGACAGGCAGGTAGATCAATGGAATACAATTGAAGATCCAGAAATGAACTCACATACCTGTGGTCAATTGATCTTTGACAAAGGATCTAAAACCATCTAGTGAATAAAAGACAGCATTTTTAACAATTTGTGCTGGTTGAACTGGCATTCAACATGTAGAAGAATACAAATTAATCCTTTCCTATCTCCTTGTACAAAGCTCAAGTCCAAGTAGACCACAGACCTTCACATAAAACCAGATACACTGAATGAAATAGAAGAGAAAGTGGAGAAAATTCTTGCACACATGGGCACAGGGGAAATGTTCTTGTACAGAACACCAATGATTTATGTTCAAGATAGAGAACTGACAAATGGGACCTCATAAAATTGTAAAGCTTCTGTAAGGCAAAGAGCACTGACAAAACAGCTGCCACAGATTGGGAAAAGATCTTTTGCCAATACTCCATCTGATAGAGGGCTAATATCCAATATAGTCATAGAACTAAAGAAATTAGACTCCAGAGAACAAAATAACTGCATTTAAAAAAAAAAAAGATAATAGAGCTAAACAGAGAATTCTCAACTGAGGAAACTTGAAGGGCTGAGAAGCACCTAAATAAATGTTCAACATCCTTAGTCATCAGGGAATGGTAACTCAAAACAACCCTGTGATTCTACCTCATACTTGTCAGAATGGCTAAGATCAAAAACTCAGTTGACAGTAGCTACTGGCAAAGATGTGGAGAAAGAAGAACAGTCCTCCATTGTTGGTAGAATTGCAGGCTGGTGAAACCACTCTGGAAATCAGTTTGCTGCATCCTCAGAAAAAAACACATAGTACTACTTGAGAACCCAGCTATACCACTCCTGGGCATATACCCAGAAGATGCTCTAACATGTAATAAGGACACATGCTCCAATATGTTCATAGCAGCCATATTTGTAATAGCCAGTGGCGGGAAAAAACCCAGATGTCCTTCAACAGAGGAATGGATACAGAAAATGTGGTACATTTACACAATGGAATACAACTCAGCTATTAAAAACAATGACTTCAAGAAATTCGCAGGTAAATTGATGGAACTTGAAAATATTATCCTGAGTGAGGTAACAGATTTGATCACAAAAGATCAAACATGGTATGTATTCACAGATAAGTGGATTAGCCCAAAAGTTCAGAATACCCCAAGTTAAATTTACAGACCATATGAAAACTAAAAAGAGGGAAGACCAAAATGTGGATGCTTCAGTGTTTCCTAGAAGTGAACAAAATACTCACAGTGGGAAATAATGAGACAAATTGTGGAGCAGAGAATCAAGGAAAGGCCATCCAGAGACTGCCCCACCTGGGGATATATCCCATATATATAACCACCAAACCTGGATGTTCTTCTGGATCTTGGAAAGTGTTTGCTAAGGGAATCATGATAAGCTCTCTCTAGAGAGGTTCAGGCAGAGCCTGACAAATTCAGAGGTGGAAGCTCACAGCCAACCATTGTACTGAGTGGAGCCCTGGATAGAGGAGTTGTAGAAGGGACTGAAGGACCTGAGGGCATTTGCAGCCCCATGAAGGGAGCAAAAATGTCAACTGGCCAGACCCCCCGAAGCTCCTGGAGACTAGACCACCAACCAAAGCATACACATGGAGGGACCTATGGTGCTGGCCACATATTAGGCAGAGAAGGGCCTTGTTGGTCATCAGTGGGAGGAGAGGCCCTTGGGCCTGAGGATATTAGATGCCCCAGTGTAGGAGAATGCTAAGGAGGGAAGACAGGAGTGGATGGGTGGGGAGAGGGAGCACTCTCATAGAGGCAGGGGGTGGAGCAATGGAATGGGGTTTCCCAAGGGAAAAACCTTTGAAATGTATATAAAGTATACATCCAAAAACTTAAAAACAAGAAATATTTTGTTGGAAAAAAATGATCAAAACATTTATAGGTAAACCTATTATTGTGGTGGTAATAAAAGTATGAGTTTTATCCATTTATTTCCCAATAATTATTTCTATAAATTTTATTTCTCATTAATTTAATATTTGGGGGAAATCAAATGGAAAGAAATTGTTAGAAGATTGTTTATGTAGGAAAAAATTGAAAGTATACATACTATCAAGAAAATATTAACATATTACTTAAATGCATATAAATATGCTATATCATTGTGAAGAGTCTTAGTTGTACTCTGACCTGCAAATTCTATAGCATTGATTATAAGACAGGCCTGAATATGGTGAAGAGTGCTGGGTTTAATGTCCTAGAAAAGTTTGTTTCCAAATCTAGTGAGATATAGCAGTAGTTCTCAATCAACTTGTGATTCCAATCACAACCCTTTCACAACGATTAGCTAAGACTACTGGAAAACACAGATATTACATTACAACTCGGAATAGTAGCAAAACTCCAGTTATGAAGTAACGATGAAAATAATTTTATGGTTGGTAAAACCATAAAACAGTAGGAACTATATTAACAGGTTTTAGCTTTAGGAAAGTTGAAAATCACTGGTGTAGAGTATTTCCAGAATAAATATGCATTTATATTTACCATTCTATTGGGTCAATTATACAATTATCTATGTCAGGCCATTGTAATTGCCAGGATTTTAATATGATGTGGGAGGTACATGTGAATGACAATTTAAGTCTTCAGAGTCTGCATCTTCACATTATCAGTGATATTGATGGTTGACTACAGTTAAGAAAGTGATTAACTTCATTAACGACTCAAATGATGTCTTTTAGGAAAGTTCATTCTGATTCTACTTGTTAATATGTATCTATATTTCTTATACAATGGTATTTATTTGATTATGAATAAAATAATATAAAGATGTAGGAACCAATTACTGCAGACTGGTCAAGCAAATGAAGAATCTCTTCTGTAGTTGACAATGTGTTATTTAGAAATCTTGATTGAAATGAGTGAGCTACAAAGTTATACAAGGTTCATCCTGTGAAATAATTTTGGCAGTTATCTAACAATTTTACTAATATCTTTTATAGAAAAATTCATTTAGGTCTTGGAATTTTCTTGAAGTTAAAATTATGGGGAAAGAATTAGTTTCTTTATTAATGGGTTCTTACATATGTTGGTTTCTCAAATGTAAGATGTAATAATGGTGGTCATCCATGCAAATTATCATGTATGCACTCTACACTGTTCAGCAATACATACTTTGAATATTAAATTAAATGTTTCTCAACTCAAAAAGATTTTTGCCATCACCACTGTTAGTAAAATAAAATGTTCTTTAGATAATGCCAGGATACAGTCGTTTTTCAAGATCACCCAAAAATATTGTGAGAAAGAAATTATATTAATAGCCATGAATATAATAGTAACACAAATATTGGTTTGTGTATTGTCAAGTGTTTATCCCCAAATTGAAGTGAATCAATTAATACATCAAACATGTAATTGTCTAATAGAGAAACTTCTCCTCAGCTCACTGAGGGGTTCTGGAAAACCAGTTTAGTGCTAACTGAAATCAGTTTTTAAAAAGAGATATTGTTTCCTTCAGTGCCAATGGATGAGTCTGCTTTGAATCATTTCTTCCTATCAAAAATGCATTTGGACATTAGTGGGAAAAATACTCATATAACTAGAGAATGTACCCAAGCCCAGTGGGCGTATCCACTTCAGGAACAAATTAAAAGGTTTTAGCTTGTTTGTGTTCTTTCCAGAGAACAACCTTCTGAAAAAGATACATTTACTCTTCTTTGTAAACTACAGGATAATGCATCTGGAGTAACTATCTTGGTAGTTTTAGAATTATCTGGGCAAGCCATGTTGCTGCCTTAAGAGACTTTTAATTATATAGTTTATTTCCATAATTACTTTATTTTATAGTGCACTTACTTCCTGTAAGTGCAATTTGTGTATGTGGCAACTCTTGTTCCCTTAATTATAAGGTTGATATCACCAAATTACAGGGTAAAAATATAGTTATTTTTGTCCCATGTGCCAATGATTAGGGAACTTTGTATTTTGGACAAAAAAAATCCCTGATCATTAGTAATTGTTTCTTTTGATTACCTCGCTAGAAAAAGTAGGGTTCTACAGATAATAAGAACACCTATTATATTGTTTGTAAAATAACTTGGAATAGCCAGAGTGGTGTAAAGTTCTTTCTTTTTTTCTTTCTTTCTTTCTTTCTTTTTTTTTTTTTTAATATTTTATGCTACACTGGGAACTAGCATAGTAGACCTTTGGTTTTCAACCATGTCAGAAAACTTTTTTCATGCTTATCAATACTTATTCCATGCTTTAAGTTATATTTCCAATGTTAAATTTTGTGTGTCACCACTGCTATTAATTGTAAACCAGTACACATTTATCTGAAAGGCAGAAAAATAAAACCAAAATTTAGAGTGGCCTAATTAGTTCACAAATTAAAGAAGAAAAATGCAAATGATGTTGACATTTGGTTCCATTTTAATTGTTAGCATATGTGACTTGTGTAAGTATAAAACTCTCAATGTGTCATTTCAATATTTGTATAATTTAAAAATATTAAATGGTGTGTTTTATATTTCCGTAAGTTAATATTCATCACACGTAATAACAAAATATTCATGATTTGTTGATCCATTAATCTATGTACATGTATTTTACGTTATTAATTTTCAATAGTGGAATATACTGCAGTTCATGCATTTATTATATTTGTATGAGAGGTAACCAGATAAATGAATAATTGTAATTTGCATTAAAAGTTCCCTAATGCTGCTAAATAATGAAGCCAGATGTAACACAGTCATCATTTATAACATGAGCAGATAAAGATGGTGTCCAGAAGGAAATTATTAGACTTTTAAAGGTGACAAAAGGTGCCCTCCATCTAAAAAGTTTTCAAAGACTGGATATCTTTACTCTACTTCAGATTCTAATTGTAAGTACCAGCTCTTCAAGGTATATAAAGAATAAATATTACCATCCATGATTAGAAGGTCACATTTCCTCACTTTATCAAAGCAAATATTCCTAAAGGGTCAAAGAACAAGCACACAGAAGCTTAACTATAACACACTAGGTTCCCTAGCATGTAATTATTTTAATGTTGTGAAATAAAGGAAGGAAATACATATCTACGAACAACAGCTACAAACTATGTCCGCTGATAATTCTTTGTTGATTAAAGACTTACCTTGTACTGTGAAATCTATAGAAAGTACTCTACTGTTTGCTTCTTTAATACCTGATCTATACTGGCAAAATGTATAGTTATATTACTACACAGTTCTCATTATTCCCTGTAAATTGCTTTAGAATAGCAAGACATTTCTATTAGGATTACAGTAGTAGTGAGTTTTTTGAGGATGATCCCCAAAATGGCTTTGAGTATGTTTGGAGTCACATTTAAATATGTGAAATCAACAAAGGAATATAGGAAAGAATGCTATGGAAAGGTCACCCATAATGAATAATATAAAAAGACCATTGATACCCCCACAACACACTATTAGAGAACACTGACAAAAAACCAAATGTTAAATGGTTCAGGAAGAGCTCACAAAGCTTGGCTGCTTCATCTCTTTGTGCATATGCTTTCTCTGATAGGCATACACTCAATAGCCTACATATCATCAATGACCATTAATAATGCTTGGCTTTAACCTATTCCTTAGGTAGACCTAAAATCACCCACATTATTCTTTTCTAATAGTTTTTTTTTTAAATGCAGTCTCACATTGTTTCTCCTCAACATATGCTAATTTCTATGGTATTTAATTTCAGAAGCTATTGGCAAGAATATGTTCTGTAAAATAGAAGGGAAAAATTAAACATTAGAAATGTTTTCTAGGTGTAGATGAAAATTCGATATCCTTGAATTTTGGATTTCTAGCATGGAGGAATATAAAAATCATGTCTTTCAGGATAGTCAACACAGGATATCTATCACATCTTTGCCAATATTACCAGCATAAGGTTCTCATAAAAAAAAAAAAAAAACCTGATGTGAGGAACACTCTTATAAGAGGGACTCCAGTTTTATATTCATTTTCATGTACTATCCATTCCCCACAAATCTACAATATACATTTTATATAAAGGTGCTGTTAAGTAAACAAAAGGATATTATTTTCTCCAAGTTTAAAATTTATGGGTACTTGGACTGGAGCAAGGTATAAAGTTGCTTCAAGTTGATTGTCTCTTAATGTAGATTACTTTAGGAAAATCTACTGCTCCCATGTTGCCTCTGTTTATTGATTCTGTTAATACCAAGGAGGGGAATCACATTAGAAATGATTTTAACCTTTCCATTAACCATTGTGGAGACAGTCAGGACTATTGATAATGCTAAAGTATTTAAGACACTAGAACATGTGTGTCTGAAGCCATTTGGGGAATCATCACCAATAATTCTGGCTCATATAATCTAAATAAAAAATAGTGAAAACTGAGACTTCACTTGTACGTTGTGCTTGGATTGCATTTTTTTCTGAATCTTCTAATGGGGCCTAGGACAAATGTAATCCTCTACTTAGTTATTTTCCATGAAGATTACAAGAGAAAGATATTTTCGTTTTGTAGAGATGACCCCATGGGCTGTTCTGGCTTGACACCACACTTGTTTGCTTTCAATTATCTACTTTATGTGAGAAAGTGTTTGAAAGTGGTTATATATGCATAATCTGATGTGAATGGCTTCCTTTCTTTCCTTTGTTCTTTGCACAAATAAAATCCTCATCCTTTGTATTCTTCCTAACAGATTCACATTTTCTGAGACACCAAGGATTCTATATAATGGGAAAAGATCATAATGATATTTATCCATGGGGAAGATTTTGTACCTTAAAAATTTGTGAAGCTAACTTTGCTGTAGTTGAATACTCATTGTTAAATATTAGTCGAGACTGAGAAGATGGCTCCATTGGTACAGAAATCGTCAGCCATGTATATGATTTTGTATTTCATCCCCAAACCTACATGAAATGCCAGACATAGTGGTTCCCTACACAAGTGCAATCCGGGTTCTAGTAGAGAAAGACTAGTTGTCCTCAAGTTTACTTGGTTAGCCATCCTAGCCTGCTTCATGAGTTCCAAGCCAATGCGAAACCATGTCTAAAAAATAAGGAAGGCAGTTCCCAAGCAATGATACTCAAAGTCTGACTTCCTCATGAATAGGTATGTACACATAAACACATAGACTCAGAGAGAAGAAAATATTTATTAAGCAACAATAACAAAAACAGTCTAGTAGGTGAAATTGAAGACAGCCTATTTGAGTACCTAAATAGGTGCTTCACTTTCTCTGCTTATTATAATAAGCAATTATCTGAATGTTTTGATATTTACCTCAACAACATTAAGAGACAAAGGCACAAAGAAATGCCAAGGTACTAATCTCAGAAAGATGAGGTTCAAAGAAAATTAGAATTTCCAGAACATCTTTCTCAGGAATTATCTATGCTTCTTTATGGCATCGTAGATTAATTGTATTGTAAATTTTCAAATGAGAGGATCCCTGGCTTCAAGAAATATACTTATAGCTCAGAAATTAAGTATTTTAAATATTCTCATAAACAGAGGTAAGTATAAGCAGTAACAACAACAAAATTATAATGTAGGTACTTTTTTACTTGTAAATAGTTTATATTAATATAAGAATTTAATATTATATAGAATTTCCCAGTATCATTTGTGTAATTTCCTGTACATTTTTATTTGGAAGAAGATTCTAGCCTGACCTCAAACTCATGATACTAACCTTTAGCTTTGTATATTCTTGTCTCCTCTATACTGTACTGGCACTATAAGCAAGTATAGCCAAGCCTAGTTTTATGTGATACTGGGGATCAAACATAGAATTTTGTGCATGCTAACTAAGCTCTCTACCAACCTAATTATATCACCAGTTTTCACCAAATTAACATTTTCTATAGCCATGGTGTGTTCTTAAAATTAATAAACTAAATTTTATTCAAGGCTGTTAAAATTTTACTAATAGTCATAAAAGGTGCATGAATAACTGTGTTAGTGATTTATTTGGTTTAGACGACACTATTACAATGATGTCATTTCTTTCAGAATTAAAACATAAATTTAATACAATCTTAATGGAATATCTGTAGGACTGGTTTTTTGTTGTTTGCAAGTTGACATGATACTTAAGTTTTGTTTAAGAAAATTTAAATAAGAAGGGAAATTTATTCTACTGGATATTCACATATGTTACTCATTAAAATGAATTGGAGTTGATATGAAGATAAATTAAATAAATAAAAAGAGACACTTTGAGGATCTGGGGAAATGAGATAGAATGGTTAAGTTCTTACTTCATGACTGTCAGTACCTATTTCAAATCCTCAACACTTATGGGAGGCATGTTTTAATCACAATGCTAGAGGCATGGAAACTAGAAGACTCCAGGGACCTGTTGGATAACCTATCTAGTCTAATTGGCGAGCTCCAAGTTGAAAAGAGACCTGTCTCTAAGGAGATGGAACTCATTTCTGCCATTGTTCATGGCTTTATACACACTACTCATCCATACTGCCTAGACACATAAGAACACAAATGCAAGCACACATATAAACACACATGTATAATAATAATTTAAAAAGAAGCTATAGGAAAAGATTTGAGCAACTACAAAACACAAATGTTGTAGTCTGATGAATAGAAACAAATGGGTTATTTAATGTTATTTTTTCCTTTTCTTGTAAAAAAAAAAAAGTTCTCTGAGAACTTCATACAGTGTAGTCACTATATGATAATATTCACCCTCAGTTCTCCCTTTTGTCTCCTCCCACAGTCACCCTTACCTCTTTAGACCCCAATTTCATGTCCTCTTTAAAATAAAATAAATAAAAACAAATCAAATTTGTGCTCCTTTATAGGGAAGGTGTATTGCTAGTGAGGTCATGCACTGGAGAGTAATGTAACTTCAAGAGGTCACACCCTTAAAGTAAATTCAGTCTCCCGCTCTAAGAAGTTTTCAATTTCCAGCAGCTCTTAATCCAGGGATAACTTTGTAACCCAGCCATCTTTCCATATTGAGATTCTATTGAGCTTGATAAAAATATCATTATGATTTAAAAGAACATGAAATAAAATTAATTAACATATTACAATTGTTATAAAGAATAAAAAGCAAGTATATAAACACATACACATACAAATGTAATTTTTTAATAAGAAGATATCCTAAAATTACAAAAATAGGAGAGATCGTATGCTTTAACATCAGCTTAATTAGATATATTTTAGTACAACTTTAAACCAGAACTAAAAAAGAGAAGTATTAGCAAAAATGAGTATTAAAAACATAGAAAACAAATTAGTCAATAAGCAAATTAAAATTATAGAAATTTTCAAAACATACTGTGCGTAGTATAGTAAGATGAAGATAATGTCAGTTTTAATGAGTGTTGAGTCATGGCTAGTGAGTTATAGAATTTATAAAACTATTGTATGACTATATTCATGTATGCAAATGTAAATTCTTACTATTTATGCTTATTTTCATACATTCTTTTCAAAGAAAGAGTAAAATATTAGGATGAAGAATTTTACCATATGTAAAGTTATTGCTTTTCTTAACATGTAAAAGCTGTCACATAAACACTCAGTAATGAATAGTGATTTAAAATTTGTGCTTCATTTTTATGCTGAAGTAGTAAAATGTTTAAATGTTTATTTAATAATTTAGAAATAACCTTAACATGTTAAATAATAATGCATAGATTAAACCATACAATATAAATACATAAGAAACATCTGGAAGTTTATAGATAATTTAGTAAGTTTATTACTCAGGATCTTTTTTATTTTTACTATTTCCAAATGATATTCTTCCTTGTTCATTTATTTATTCTGCATTTAAGTTTAAATTAAATGTAAAATCAATCACAAGATGATCTCTATGCTAATCAGGTAGATTATATATGTAAATAAATCTTGCTCAAATTTTCTTTGTACTTAAAATTGCCATGGGGTTGATACTGAACAATCATTTTATGAAGTAATGGTATGATACAGCTCTCAAAATTTCCAGGAAATGAGAATGTGTCTCATCATTAATATCACTGAGTGAAGTTAAAAAGTTATATAAGGACATAGGGTCACTTGGATATTGTAATGGAACACATGCTTGATTTAATATAAATGTTATAACCAAAACATTTACATCAATGAACTGCACATGAATTAAAGATAAGTGAATCAAAAGCCTTAATGTACTGGTTTGGGGTCACAAAATTTGTATAATTGTTAAATGTTTCATTAGTTTACCACATGGTTTCTTCTTCATGTCTTTTCCTATTTCAAATTAGAGACTGTATAAATACATTTAGTCTGAGCACAATATAAAATGGTAAGAAATTCTAACACATCTTTGGAAGAAAGTAAAATATATGTCATGAGAAAGTGCACTTAACAAGAAAGGGGTTTGTGGCCATAATCAATTTTAAAACCAACATTAAGCTTCCACTTTTCCTGTTTTACTAGCATTGCTAACAGTACACTCCATACCTCTTTGCATAAATAAAAAATGTTTTGACATGCTATGTCTTTTACAACTCACATTACCTCTGTTAAAAAGGTAAGGAAAACATAGGAATAATTGTTGGAACTTGAGTTCCACAGAGACTATGGTTTGGTATATGAACCTCCAGTCAAGTAAGGGAGACAATCAGCCATAGAGTGGCGTAGAAAACTCCGGGCCTTACTTGAAAAGAGCTGATGTGGCTAAAACTAGAAGGGCTTTAAAGTTCCATGGAGCATGGGATCTTAAACAGTACGATGTTTCAATGATAAGAAACCTGCTTTCTATTTGTTTCTGCTACTTTTTAGCTGATATACAAGGAAATTTGATTTCCTCATAAAAATGTAGAACGATATGAATTTGATTCTGAATTGAAGGAATTCAAAGTATAATATTTAGAAGAATACTTTGAATGTTGTCTAAATCCAAACTCACTAACTATATTGTAACAACAATTGTTTTAAAATTAAGTGTGGAACTGGGTTTGTAGTCCAACCATAGCATGTGGGAAAGAGTTGGTTTTAATTGTCAGCACTACAATATTTAATGAATAAATGAAAATGTACATGAAGGATTTGGGGAAAATGCCTGTAATATACTTCCCAATTTTAAATACTCTTAGAATATATTAACAAAGTTATGTTATCCTTTAATCTTTGATTATTGAGTTTTAATTTGATATATTTATCATCTTGAAATTTATTTGGAGTACAAATCTATAACAATTTAGGTAACTGACCATCTTGTTGGTGTGCAAGAAATAGTAATTATCAAATACTCTGGGTTGCTTGGAAAGTCTTATTCTACCAGAATTACTTTAAATTGTTTTTCTCAATGATGTTTTGATAAGTTGGCAACATCAGTGGATAAGCAGAAATATGATGTGGGAATCAGGGCTCAGTCCTTAGTTATAGTAACAAACCAAATCCTGAAAAACCTATTCAAATCATATATAATATAAAGATACTGTCTCTCAAATAATTTTACAAACAATATAACAAAGCAGGTGAGATACCTCAGAGCCTGAGTGTACTTGCTGCCAAGGCTGTTGACCTGTATTCAATTTCTAGGACCTTCATGGTAGAACAGCAGAACTGACTCCTGTGAGTTGTCCTTTGAACTCCATATGTACATACACACATACACATACACACTCACAAACAAGAAACACAAACACACAAACGAGCACACACATAAATCCTTAAATTCAGTACATGCATAAATAAATATAATAAAAATATTGCTAATAAAAATGACATCATTGGACAATAAAAATTATAACTCATAAAATCAGAAAGAGTATTTAAATAGATTTTTAATTTTAAAAGATACATACAAGAAATGAAAGTCAATAATTAGAAATTAGTAAAATGCAAGTTAACAAAAAAAGGTCTAAAGGATACACATTTTGGGTGATGTAATTGTTCATATCATGTTTGACATGGTTCTTTTATTTTCTTTTTTACTTTAAAAAGTATTTTTATTTTATGTATATGAGTACACTGTAACTGTCTTCAGACACATTTAAAGAGGGCTTCAGTTCCCATTACAGATGGTTGTTAGACACCAAGTGGTTGCTGGGAATTGAATTTGGGACTTCTCAGTTGTCTTAACTGCTGGGACATCTTTCCAGCCCTTAAGATGATTCCTTTTTTTTTTGTGGATACTTTCTTTATTTACTTTTCACATGTGTTCCCATTTCCAAGTATACCCTTTGGAAACACCCTATCCCATATGCCCTCTCACCGCCTCAGTGAGGGTGCCCCCCCACACCCATCCATCACCACCTCAGTGAGGGTGCCCCTCCCCCATCCATCACTGCCTCAGTGAGGGTGCCCCCCCACACCCATCCATCACCGCCTCAGTGAGGGTGCCCCCCCTGTCCATCACCGCCTCAGTGAGGGTACCCCCCATACCCATCCATCACCGCCTCAGTGAGGGTGCCCCCCACCCGTCCATCACCACCTCAGTGAGGGTGCCCCCCACACCCATCCATCACCGCTTCAGTGAGGGTGCCCACCACCCATCTGTCCACTCCCAACTTCACTCCCTAACACAGAACACTATAATGGAGCATTGAAACTTCTCAGGACCAAGGGTATCTCCTCCTACTTATGTCCAACAAGGCCTTCTTCTACCACATACATGTCCAGCACCATGGGTCCCTCCATGTATATTCTTGCGTTGGTGGTCCAGTCTCCAGGAGCTCTGGGGGATCTGGCATGTAGATAGTGTTGCTCCCAGCATGGGGCTGCAAAACCATCAGCTCATTCAGTCCCTTATATAACTTCTCCATCTGGGACTCCTGCCTCAGTCTAATTGTTGGCTGTGAGCATCTGTCTCTGTATTTGTCAGGCTCTGGTAGAACCTCTCAGGAGACAGCCATATCAGACTTCCATCAGCAAGCACCTCACATCATCCACAATAGCGTCCAGTTTGGTGGCTGTATATGGAATGGAGCCCCAGGTGGGGTTGTCTCTGGATGGCCTTTCCTTCATTATCTGCTACACAGTCAGTCTCCATATTTTCCCCTGTGAGTATTTTGTTCTCTCTTCTAAGAAAGACTGAAGCATCCACACTTTGGTCTTCCTTCTTCTTGAGCTTCATGTTGTCCATGAATTAAATCTTGGGTATTCTGGGCTTTTGGGCTAACATCCACTTATCATTGAGTGCAAACCCCTAGTGTTCTTTGTGACTGGGTTACTTCACTCAGGAAGATAATTTCTAGTTCTACCCATTTGCCTTCAAATTTCACACAGTCATTGCTTTTAATAGCTGAGTAGCATTCCATTGTGTAAATGTACCACATTTTCTGTATGCATACATCTGTTGAGGGACATCGTGGTTGTTTCCAGCTTCTGGCTATTATAAATATGGCTGCTATGAACATAGTGGAGCATGTGTCCTTATTACATGCTGGAGCATCTTCTGGGTATATGCCAAGGAGAGGTATAGGTGGGCACTCAGGCAGTAATATGCTTAATTTTCTGAGGAACCAACAGACTGATATCAAGAGTGGTTGCACCAGCTTGCATTCCCACCAGCAATAGAGGAGTGTTTCTCTTTCAGTACATCCTCACCAGCATCTGCTCTCACTTGAGTTTTTTACCTTAGCCATTCTGACTGGTGTGAGCAAGAATCTCAGGGTTGTTTTGATTTGCATTTCCCTGATGACTAAGGATGTTGAACATTGTTTTTTTTTTTTTTTTTTTAGGTGCTTCTAAGCCCTTCAAATTTCCTCAGTTGAGTATTCTCTGTTTAGCTCTGTATCCCATTTTTAATAGGGTTATTTAGTTCTCTGGAGTCTAACTTCTTCAGTTCTTTGTATATATTGGGTATTAGCCCTCTACCAGATGTAGGATTGGTAAAGATCTTTTCCAAATCTGTTAGTTGCTGTCTTTTCCTATTGACAGTGTCCTTTGCCTTACAGAAGCTTGGCAATATTATGAAGTCCCATTTGTTAATTCTTGCTCTTAGAACATAAGCTATTGGTATTCTGTTCAGGAAGTTTTCTCTATGCCCATGTATTCAAGACTTTCAGACACTTTGACAAATATCAAGTGACTGGGTCTTCAATTCTATTTCGTAGATCACCCTGCCTGTCACTTTACCAATACGACACAGTTTTTATCACTATTGCTCTGTAGTATAGTTTGAGGTCAGAGATGCTGATTCTCCCACAAGTTTTTTTATTGTTGAGAATAGTTTTTGCTATCCAGGGTTTTTGTTATTTTAAATGAATTTGAGAATTGCTCTTTCTAACTCTATGAAGAATTGAGATGGAATTTTGATGTGGATTGAATTAAATATGTAGATAGCTTTCATAAACATGGATATTTTTACTGTATTAATCCTGCAAATCCATGAGCATAGGAGATCATTTCATCTTCTGAGGACTTCTTTGAGTTCTTTCTTCAGAGACTTGAAGTTCTTGTCATACAGATCTTTCACTTGTTTGGTTAGAGTCACACCAAGGTATTTTATATTGTTTGTGACAATTGTGAAGGTTGTCATTTCCCTAATTTCTTTCTCAGCCTGTTTATCCTTTGAGTATAGGAAGGGTACTGATTTGCTGGAGTTAATTTTGTATCTGGCCACTTTGCTGAAAGTGTTTATCAGATTTCTAGTGGAGTTTTTTGGATCACTTAAGTATACCATCGCATCATCTGCAAATGGTGATATTTTGATTTCTTCCTTTCCAATTTGTATCCCTTTTACCTCTTTTTGTTGTCTCATTGCTCTAGCTAGAACTTCAAGTAATATATTGAATAGATAGGGAGAGAGGGCAGCCTTTCCTAGTCCCTGATTTTAGTGGGATTGCTTTGAGTTTCTCTCCATTCAGTTTGATGTTGGCCACTGGTTTGCTGTATATTGCTTTTACTATGTTTAGATATGGTCCTTGAATTGCTGATCTTTCCAAGACTTTTATCAGGAAGGGATGTTAAACTTTGTCAAATGCTTTTTCAGCATCTAAGGAAATGACCATGTGGTTTTTTCTTTGAGTTTGTTTATGTAGTGGATTACATTGATGGATTTCTGGGTATTGAACCATCCCTGAATCCCTGGGATGAAACATACTTGATCATTGTGAATGATCATTTTGATGAGTTCTTGGATTCAGTTTGCAAGAATTTTGTTGAGTATTTTTGCATAGATATTCATAAGGAAATTGGTCTGAAGTTTTGTTTTATTATTGGGTCTTTGTGGGGTTTTGGTATCAGTGTAACTGTGGTCTCATAGAATGAGTTGGTTAGTATTACTTCTGTTTCTATTTTGTGGAAAGGCCTGAAGAGTATTGGTATTAGGTCTTCTTTGAAGGTCTGATAGAATTCTGCACTGAACCCATCTGTTTCTGGGCGTTTTTTGGTTTGGAGACTTTTAATGACTGCTTCTATTTCTTCTGGGGTTATAGAACTTTTTAGATGGTTTATCTGATCCTGATTTAATTTTGGTAGTTGGTATCTGCTAGAAACTTGTCCATTTCCTCCAGATTTTCCAATTTTGTTGCATATTGGCTTTTGTAGTAGGATCTGATGATTTTTTGAATTTCTTCAGAATCTGTTGTTAGATCTCCCATTTCATTTCTAGTTTTGTTAATTTGCATACTGTCTCTGTGCCATCTAGTTAGTTTGGCTAAGAGTTTAACTATCTTGATAATTTTCTCAAAGAACCAGCTCCTGGTTTTGTTGATTCTATGCATAGTTCTTTTAGTTTCCACTTGGTTGATTTTAGCCTTTAATTTGATTATTTCTACTCCTCTTGGGTGTATTAGCTTCTTTTTATTCTAGAACTTTCAGATGTGCTGTTAAGCTGCTAGTAAATGCTCTCTCCAGTTTCTTTTTGGGGACATTTAGAGCTATGAGTTTCCTTGTTAATACTGTCTTCATTGTGTCCCATAGGTTTGGTTATGTTGTACTTTCATTTTCATTAATTTCTAGGAAGTGTTTAATTTCTTTCTTTATTTTTTTCCTTGACCAAGTTATCATTGAGTAGATCATTGTTCAGTTTCCATGTGTATGTGGGCTTTCTGTTGTTGCTGTTGCCATTGAAGACAACCCTTATTCCGTAGTGATCTGATAGGAGGCATGGGATTATTTCAATCTTCTTATATCTGCTGAGGTTTGTTTTGTGACCAATTATATGATCAATTTTGGAGAAGGTACCGTGAGGTGTTGAGAAGAAGGTATATTCTTTTCATGTAGGATGAAATGTTCTATAGATATCTGTTAAACCCATTTGGTTCATAACATCTGTTAGTCTCACTGTGTCTATGTTCAGTTTATGTTTCCAAGATCTGTCCATTGTTGATAGTGGTGTGTTGAAGTATCTCACTATTATTGTGTGAGGTTCAATGTGTACTTTCAGCTTTAGTAAAGTTTCTTTTATGAATGTGGGAGCTCTTGCATTCGGGACATAGATGTTCAGAATTGAGAGTTCTTCTTGATAGATTTTTCCTTTGATGAGTATGAAGTGTCCTTCATTATCTTTTTTGATGACTTTTGGTTGAAAGTCGATTTTACCCAATATAAGAATGGCTACTCCAGCTTGTTTCTTGGGGCCATTTGCCTGGAAGATTGTTCTCCTGCCCTTTACTCTGAGGTAGTGTTTGTTTTTAACAGGGAGGTGCATTTTCCTGGATGCAGCAAAATGCTGGGTCCTGTTTATGGATCCAGGCTGTCAGTCTATGTCTTTTTATTGAGGAGTTGAGACCATTGATGTGAAGAGATATTAAAGAATAGTGATTGTTGCTTTCTGCTATTTTCAATATGGTTTATATGTTTTTTTGACTATCTTCTTTTGAGTTTGTTGAAAGATTACTTTCTTGCTTTTTCATGGGTGTAGTTTCCCTCCTTGAGTTTACATTTTCCATCTATTATTCTTTGTAGGGCTGGGTTTGTGGAAACATAGTGTGCAAATTTGGATTTGTCATAGAATATTTTGGTTTCAACATCTATGATTATTGAGAGTTTTGGTGGGTATAGCAGCCTGGGGTGTCATTTGTGTTCTCTTAGAGTCTGTATGAGATCTGCCCAGGATCTTCTAGCTTTCATAGTCTCTGCTGAGAAGTCTGGTGTAATTCTGATAGGTCTGCCTTTATATGTTCCTTGCCCTTTTTCCCTTATTGCTTTTAATATTCTTTCCTTATTTTGTGTATTTGGTGTTTTGACTATAATGTGACAGGAGAAATTTCTTTTCTGGTCCAGTCTATTTGGAGTTCTGTAGACTTCTTGTATATTTATGTGCATCTCTTTCTTTAGGTTAGGGGGTTTTCTTCTATAATTTTATTGAAGATTTTTACTGTTCCTTTAAGTTGGGAATCTTCACTCTCTTCTATACCTATTATCCTCAGATTCTGTCTTCTCATTGTATCTTGGATATCTTGGATGTTTTGGGTTAAGAGTTTTTTGCATTTTGTGATTTCTTCGACTGTTGTGTCCATGTTTTCTATGATATCTTCTGCACCTGAGTTCTCTATTCCATCTCTAGTATTCTGTTGGCGATGCTTGCATCTATGAGTCCTGATATCTTTCCTATGTTCTCTAACTCTGGGGTTGTCTCCCTTTGTGATTTCTTTATTGGTTCTATTTCTGTTTTTAATTCTTGAATGGTTTTTTTCATTTGTTTGATTGTGTTTTCCTGTAATTCTTTCAGGGATTTTTATGGGTCCTCTTTAAGGGTTTCCTGTTGTTTACCTGTGTTCTCTTATATTTCTTTAAGGGAGCTATTTATTTCCTTCTCAAAATCTTCTATCATCCTCTTGAGATGTGATTTTAAGTCTGAGTCTTCTGTTTCTGGTGTGTTGGGCTATCCAGGGATAGCCATGGTAGGAGATCTGGGTTCTGATGATGCCAAGTAGTCTTGGTTTCTGTTCCTTGTATTCTTGCCCTTTCTTGAATCTTATTTTATTTAATGTTTTTTCTCTTATTAATCATTCCATTCCTTTACATCTGAAACAATATTCCACATCTCGATTACCCCTTCACAACCCCCATATCCCACCCTCCCCTGTCTTCCTTCCCCTTTGCCTCTATGTGGGTATGCTTCCACCCACCCACACTCTCCCACTCTTTTGCTCTAGCTGATCCATATGCTGGGGCATCAAACCTCCATAGGACCAAGGTCCTCTTCTCCCTTTGATGTCAGATTTGGCTATCCTCTGCTACATATGTATCTGGGGCCATGGATCCCTCTTTGTACACTCCTTGGTTGGTAGTCTAGTCCCTGAGAGTACTGGGTGATCCAGCCAGCAGATATCGTTCTTCCTATGGGGTTGTAATTCCCCTGTTTCTTCTGTCTTTCTGGTAGCTCCTCTACAGGAGTCCATGAGCTCAGTCTGCACCCGTATCTGCATTGGTCAGTTGGCGGCTGATTCTCCCAAGAAACCATACCAGGTCCCTGACAGCAAGCACCTCTTGGCAACTGCAATAGTGTCTGTGTCTGTTATCTGCAGATTGGATGGATTCCCTGTTGGGGCAGTCTTCAGATGGCCCTTCCTTCAGTCACTACTCAATTTTTTGTCCCTGTTGGACAAGAACATTTCTGGCTTAAATTTTTTGACATGGGTGAGTGGTCCCATTCCTCATCCAGGGGCATTGCCTATCTACTGGAGGTTTACTCTACAGACTATATCTCCCTTTCTCTGCACTTTTCTGCTAAAGTAGTCTCAGTTGGTTCTGGGAGCATATCCTTTCCCTGGTGCCTGGGACCCTCCAGTGGCTATTCCCAGTTCCACAATCCCCTCTGTTACACATTTTTATTGAATTCCCCGACACTGTACATTTCTCTCATCCCCTCAGTACCTGATACTGTCCCCATAATTTTCTCCCTTTTCTCTCTCTCTTCCAGGTTCTCCCTCCCCCACTCCTTGTAATCATCCCATTCTGCCCTCAATGCAGGACTGAAACACTCACAACTTTTTCTTCCTTAGTAGAGCATGTGTTCTTGTTATATATTGGGGCATCTTTTAGGTATATGCCCAGAAGTGATTTAGCTGGGTCTTCAAGCTGTATTTTTTTCTAATTTTCTCATGAACTGCCAGATTGATATCTAAAATAGTTATACCAGCTTGGAGTTCCACCAGCAGTGGAGGAATGTTCAACTTTCTCCACATCCTTTCCAGCATCTGCTGTCACCTGAGTTTTTGATCTTAGCCATTCTGAGTGTTGTGAGGTAGAATCTCAGGGTTGTTTTGCTTTGCATTTCCCTGCTGACTAAAGATGTTGAGCATTTCTTTAAGTGTTCCTCAGCCATTCAAGATTCCTCAGTTGAGAACTCTCTGTTTAGTTCTGCACTCAATTTTTATATGGTTATTTGGTTCCCTAGAGTCTAACTTCTTGAGTTCTTTATATATTTTGGCCATTACCTATATATCAGGTGTAGGGTTAGTAAAGATCTTTGCCCAATCTGTGGGTTGCTATTTTGTCCTACTGATAGTGTCCTTTGCCAAAAAAAAAAAAAAAAAAAAAAAAAAAAAAACTTTTAAATTTTATGAGGTCCACTTATCAATTTTTGATCTTAGAGAATTACCCACTGGTGTTCTGTTTAGGAAAATTTCCCTGTGTCCATGTGCTTGAGACTCTTACCCCAATTTCTCTTCTATTAGGTTCAGTGTATCTGGTTTTAAGTTGCAGTCCTTGGTCCAGTTGGACTTGAGTTTTGTACAAACAGATAAGAATCGATGAATTTTCACTCTGTTACATGCTGACAGCCAGTTGGACCAGTCCCATTTATTGAAAATTGTGTCTTTTCCACTGGATGGTTTTAGCTTCCTCATCAAAGATCAATTGCCACAGTTTTGTGGGCTCATTTCTGGTCTTCAATTCTACTTCATTGGTAAACCAGCCTGTCTCTATACCAATACCTTGCAGTTTTTCTTTCTTTACTTTGTGCAAGGTGACAAATATAGATCTATTTTCACTTTTCAACATACCAACTGCCAGTTAGACCAGAACAATTTATAGAAGATTCTTTCTTTTGTTCACTGTATAATTTTTGCTTTTTTGTCAAAGATCAAGTGTCCATAAGTGTATGGGTTTATTTCTGGGTCTTCAATTCTATTCTATTGTTCAACCTGTCTGTCTCTGTAACAATGCCATATAGTTTTTGTCACCATTGCTCTGTAGTATTGCTTGAGGTCAGGGATGGAGATTTCCACAGAAGTTCTTTTATTGTTTAGAATTGTTTTTGCAATCCTGAGCTTTTTGTTTTTTTCACATAAAACTGAGTATTGCTCTTTCCATGTCTTTTAAGAATTGTTTTGGAATTTTGATGGAGATTGCACTGACTCTGTAGACTGCTTTTGGTAAATTGGCCTTTTTCACTCTGTTAATCTCACCGCACATAAGAGATCTCTCCATTTTCTGAGGTTATCTATTTCTTTATTGAGAGACTTGAAGTTCCTGTTATACAGATCTTTTGCCTTTTGGTTAGAGTTACCCCAAGGCATTTTATAGTATTTGCAACTATTGTAAAAGGTGTTGTTACTCTATTTCATTTTTCAGCCAGTTTATCATGTTTATAAAGGAAGCTACTGATTTGTTTTACTTAATTTTATATCCAGTCACTTTGCTGAAGTTGTTTATCAGTTCTAGAAGTCCTCTGGCAGAATTTTTGGGGTTGCTAATGTATATACTATTATATAATCAGCAAATAGTGATTCCTTGACTTCTTCTTTGCCAATTTGTATCCCCTTCATCTCCTTTTGTTGTTTTATTGCTCTAGCTAAATCTTCCAGTACTATATTGAATCAATAGTGGGAGAGTGGTCATGCTTGTCCTTGATTTTAATTGGATGGCTTCAAGTGTCTCACCATTTAATTTCTCATTGGCTATTGTTTTGCTGGACATTGCTTTTTTAATGTTTTGGTATGGGCCTTAAATTCCTGATTTCTCCAATACTTTTCACATGAAAGGGTGTTGTGCTTTGTCAAATGATTTTTCAGTATCTAATAAAATGGTCATGTGGTTTTCTCTCTTTGAGTTTGTTTATGTAGTGGGTTATGTCACTGGACTTTTATATATTGAATCAACCTTTCATCCTTGGGATGGAGGCTACTTGATCAAGGTGAATGATCTTTTTGATGGGTTCTTGGATTTGATTGGTGAGAATTTTATTGAGTATTTTTGCACCAAAAATTCATAAGTGAAATCAGTCTGAAGTGCTCTTTTTTTTTGGTTGGGTCCTTGTGTTTACATATTAAATTAATTATAATATCATAGAATGAATCAGGTAGCGTTCCTTATGTTTCAATTTTACGGAATGTTTGAGGAGTGTTGGTATTAGCTCTATGAAGGTCTGGTAGAATTCTGCACTAATGTCACTGTCCCTGGACCATTTTTGGGTAGGAGATTTTGAATGACTTCTTCTATTTCCTTTGGGGATCTGGGCCCATTTAGATACTTTATCCGACCTTGATATAATTTTGATAAATGATATCTGTCTAGAAAATCATCCATTTCATCCAGTGTTACCTGTTTGGTTGAATATAGGCTTTTGTACTAAGATATGATGATTGTTTTATATTTCCTTAGTTTCTGTTGTTATGTCTCCTTTTTCATTTCTGATTTTGTTAATTTGGATTCTGGCTCTGAGCCCTTTAGTTAGTTTGGCTAGAGGTTTATCTATCTTGTTGATACTATCAAAGAACCAGCTTTTGGTTTTGTTGATTCTTTGTATCTTTCTCTTTGTTTCTATTTGGTTGAATTCACCCCTCAGTTTGACTATTTTATACTGTCTACTCCTCTTGTGTGTATTTGTTTCTTCTTGTTCTAGGCCTTTCAGGTATGCTGTTAAGTTGCCAGTGTAGGCTCTCACCAATTTCTTTACCTGGGCACTTAGTGCATTGACTTTTCCTCTTAACACTGTATTCATTATGTTCCATAAGTTTGGGTATACTGTATTATCATTTTAATTGAAATCCAGGAATTCTTTAATTTCATTCTTTATGTCTTCCAAAATCAAATTATCCTTGAGGAGAGAGTTGTTCAGTTTCCATGAATATGTGGGTTTTCAGTTTTGTTTGTTTGTTTGTTGCTATTAAAGTCTAGCCTTAGTCCATAGTGATCTGATAAACTGCATGGGGTTGTTTCACACTTCTTTTATCTGTTAAGGCTTGTGTTTTTGACAGATTACATGGTCAAGTTTGGAGAAGGTACCATGGAGTGCTGAGAAGAAGGTATAATGATTTGTTTCAGAGTGAAAATTTCTATATACATCTGTTAAATCAATTTGGTTCATAGGCTCTATTAGTTTCATAGTATCTCTGTTTAGTTTGTCGCAATGGGTTATCCATTAGTGAGAGTGGAGTGTTGAAGTATTCCACTATTATTGTGTGAGGTTCAATGTGAGTTTTGAGCTTCAGTAAGCATTCTTTTACAACTGATGGTACCCTTGCATTTGGGGCATTGATGCTCAGAATTGAAGCTTTCTCTTGGATTTTCCCTGCAATGAATATGAAGTATCCTTCCCCATTTCACTTAACAACTTTTGGTTGAAAGTCTATTTTATTTGATATTAGGATGGCAACTCCAGCTTGCTTTTTAGGACCATTTGTTTGGAAGAATTTTT
The DNA here is from genome assembly GCA_019843965.1 of Rhynchomys soricoides. Classification (NCBI taxonomy): domain Eukaryota; kingdom Metazoa; phylum Chordata; class Mammalia; order Rodentia; family Muridae; genus Rhynchomys; species Rhynchomys soricoides. The sequence continues at coordinate 4,483,054 of JADRCH010000305.1, read as the reverse complement.
TCTAGCCTTTTACTATAATGTAGTGTCAGTCTTTTTCATTGAGTTGTGCATTTTGTATGCAGCAAAATGCTGGATCAAAATTGTGTCCATTGATTTTGAGAGATATTAAATACAGATCATTGTTATTTCCTATTATGTTTGTTGTTGTAGGTGGCATTATGTGTATGTGATTCTTTCCCTTTAACTTTGTTGTGAGATGATTAATATCTTCTTTTTTCTTTGATGTAGGTACTCTCCTTGTTTTGGAGTTTTTCTTCTAGAATCCTCTGTAGGGCTGGATTTGTAGGTAGATGTTTAAATTTGTTTTTGTCCTTGAATATTTTGGTTTATCCATACATGCTGAGTGAGAGTTTTACTGGTTATAGTAGCCTGATCTGGCCTTTGTGTTCTTTTTGGATCTGCATGACATCTTTTCAGGATCTATATCTTTTAGAGTCTCTGTTGAGAAGTCTGTTGTAATTCTGATAGGTCTGTCTTTATATGTTAATTGGCCTTTTCTACTTACAGCTTTTAACATTTTTTATTTGTTCTCTACATTTAGTGTTTTGATTATTATGTGACAGGATTTTCTATTCTGGTCCAATCTATTTGGTGTTCTGTAGGTTTTTTGTACATTTATGGCCATCTGTTTTGTTAGGTTGGGGATATGTTCTTCTATGATTTTGTTGATGATGTTTTCTGGTGCTTTGAGCTGGGAATCTTCACTCTATTGTATTCCTATCATTCTTAAATTTGGTCTCTTCATTGTGTTCTGGATTTCCTGAATGTTTTGGGTTTGGAGCATTTTATGCTTTATATCTATTTTTTTTTTTTTTGGACAGTTGTGTCAGTATCTTCTATGGTATTGTTCAACTGAGATTCTCTCTTCTGTCTCTTGTATTCTGTTGGTGATGCATGCATCTCTAGCACCTGATCACTTTTCTAGGCTTTCCATTTTTAAGATTGCTTCTCTTTGTGATCTCTTTATTGTTTATATGTCCACTTTTAGGTCTTGGACTTCTTTGTTGGATCGTTTCACCTGTTTGGTTGTATTTTCCTTTATTTCTTTAAAGGAATTACATGTTTCCTCTTTAAGGTCTTATACATGTTTAACTGTGTTTTCCTATATTTCTTTAAGTGAATTATTTATATACTCCTTAAAGGTCTGTATTTTCTTCATGAGACGGGTTTTAAGATCAGCATCATGCTTTTTAGGTTTGTTGGGGTATTCAGGGTTTGCTGTGGTGGAAGAACTGGGTTCTGATGGTGTCACAGTATATTGGCTTTTGTTGCTTATGGTTTTTCAACTGTCTCTTACCATCTTGTTATCTCTGATGTTAACTGGCATGAGTGTCTTTGTCTGGAGCCTGTCTCCTGTGTCCCCAGGTGCAGCAGATCTCCCGAGAGACCTGTAATCCTGGCTTCAGCAGATTTCCTGGAAGACCTTCGGATTGTGAGGTGTTGAGAATGACAGTTGCACTAATCTGCTCCAGTGGAGGTGCAGGCCTGAAGGAGGGGCAAAGGTTTCTTGCTCTTGAAATGATTGATATGTAGTTATGTAAGCCTTAGGTTGTTCTGAACATAAAATGTGTTGAACCACATGAAAATATGCAAAAAAGAGTCAACTAGGGGGAATATATGCTTAAGAGTATCACTCGGTACCCATAAATACACAGCTGAGAACTACTCTTGACTGACAAGTTTATGGAAAAATAAATGCCTTTATTTACTTTGACAAATTTGAATTATTTCATTTGACTTTAAATTTAAAAATAATTACTAATATATTCACATGTTGAAAATAATGTTTGGCTGTGGGTATCTGTATCTGTTCTCATCAGCTCCTTTTTGGAAGCCTCTCTGATGACAACTGGGCTAGGAGTGGCTCTATGTGTATAGCATATCATTAGGAATCATTTCACTGACTTGATTTTTTGTTTGATTTTTGTTTTAGTTGTGGTTCTATCCTAGATATTTGGGGCATCTAGCTTCCAGATGCATGCCATCCAGGCAGTGTCTAGCAAGGGCTCCTTCTTGAGGCTTGGGCCTCAAGTTAGACCAGTCATTTTTTGGCCACTTCCAGAAGCTATGGGCCTCCATTGCCCCATCACAACCTTCAGGCATGACAGGTTGTGGATACAAGAGTTTGTAGCTTGGTTGTCTGTTGGCATCCTAGTTCCACCAGTAGTGGATTTGTGGGAGAAAGGAGGTGTTAGGAAGGGTGAGAGCTGAAGGAGGAGAAAGAAGAGAGACTGTAGTCAGGAGTTATTATATGAATAAAGAAAAGGAAAAAAAGACTTAATAGCCACTGAAAAATGACTTATAAATGACCTAGAAATCATCTGGTACCTTAAGAGATACATATACTAGTACCTCTAAGAAAATGGTTTGTCTAAAGCAAGAATACGAAAGTAAAAACAATTTTTTATTCTGTGAATTTTTTTCTTTTTGCAGTCTTTTGGTTTTTGACATTTAGTACTGACAAGCACAAGTGCAACATGTTGAAAATATAGATACACATCTGACATTACATAATGTTAGAACCTATGGAATATCAAACTCACAAGCTAGGTTGATTTTGTTGGTTGGTATTTATCCAGTAGTTCTAGATACCGTTGATAGCTGGACATGACAAACACCTGTTTCTTTTTTCTGATTTGAATCATTAGGGCTAACTTTCAAATCACATGTTACTATCACATGTCATGTAGTCATTAGGTGTGTGTTACAATATAGTTACGGAAGTTTTAAAGAGGCCATACCATTTAAAGAGTTTAAAGAGTTTTAAGAGGGGTTAGTGGAGAGAGAGAGAGAGAGAGAGAGAGAGAGAGAGAATGAGAGAGAGAATATATATATAATAGATATCAGGGGATACAAATGAATTCACTGCAGAGGATACTGGACATTTACAAACTCAGCTAGAGAGCTACTGAATGAACCGAGTCTATTTAGGTCTCAGGATTAAGTTCAGTTTTAGTACCACAGAAGCCATAGGAACAAGACAGAGGAAAAGTGCATACAGATGAAGTGCAGGACCAGGTCTGTACTAATGAATAGATGAACAGAAAGATGCCACTTTGAAGAGTTTAAGTCAACAGTAGGAACCTAGCTGAGCTGAAGCATTAGGAACAGTCAGAGATTCTCTACTTCTCTGTTTTTTGAAACATACACTAAGTGTACAGATGATGGAACAATGGGGCTGTCTTCATCACAGTGTAAGGACATCTCAACATTATAAGGCCCAGATAATGTAGTACTCTTCTTAGCTATGGATTATCATACCAGGTTTTAAGGTACCTATGTGTTTGTGTAGTTTTAATTTAATTTATTGAATTTACATTTAACACCATTTTACTTTGTAAGAATTAAATTTTTATTAGTGTGTGTCTCTCATGGGTGGTATCAAACAGGTGGTGGTATATGCACAATTAGATGTCAAGTCATCTTGCTTTTTCATTTGCACCCAAATGTAGCCAAATGCTGCATACAAAATGGAGCCATCCATGGCAAAGCAACAATATAGAATAACTTAGAGGGGGCACAGCACCACAAACACTAGAAAATATTATTTTGAAGAGTTGGAGAAGGCTGAGGGAAATCTCTGTACGATAAACTTGAAATATTCAAGTAAGCATACAATTCTAGAGAGTTCCACATTCACCAATATATTAAATGCTCATATAATTTCTCCAAATGGAATGACATCTTTTAGGTGAAAAATACATATGCCAATGTGATTATCCCATTGTTGTAAGATGTGAACTATTGTCTATTCACTCCAGATAGGGTATCTATATCAGACCTAGGAAATATTTCCACCCAAGTCTAACTCAGTGAACCAACTTAGCTCATTTTTGTTACCCACTGAAGGATAGGTGACTCAAGGACAGCAGCATCATTGAAATGGCCACACTAGGGCTAGAGGGCTGACTCCATAGGTATTGACACTTCCTGTCAAGTCTTATGACCCAAGTTTCATCTCTAGAAACCAGATGGTGGCAAGAGGAAAGTGAGTCCCATAACTTGTTCTGTGATCTCAAGGTCACATGTCCTGTGACATGTGTGCACACCCTCATGTTTTTGTGTATGTATCCCTACACAGAGATACAGAAATTAATAAATGTAAAAAAGAAATGAAAATGCTCACACCATAGTGGGTGATAACTCATGAAAGCTGCAAGCCACATCCCTGTAGCTCCTTAACCAATTTACCTCCAGGTTCAGAGTACAGAATATAGCCACCTCCCCAAACAATGCTTTGCTGCTTTTTGACCTTGGAGAAGGGTTCTCAATTCTTGTAAGTTTCTGAGTCTTCTGAGTCTTGTACATATTGGTAACTTCTTAAGTCTTGGGAGCCTCATTATTTCCCCCAATAGAGAATGTTTCAATTTGGAACTACCTAAAATACAAAATGTACCAAAGTTCACCACTTTTAATTTCCTAAAAACTCACTAAATTACAACAGGATGTTAAAATGGAAATCTATAAAATCATTTAAAAAAATAATCCACATTAGACATGCTGATACACACTGTAGAAACATCAGCACCGTGGGACCCAATCAGCCAAATCATGAGTGGGAAATCAATGTAAGCCACAGAAAAAAAAAATCCTAAATAAAAGAAAAAGCTAATGCAAAACATGTTTTTATTGTCTATATAGACAGAAAAAAATAATTAGAAATTTCATTAAAATACATATGTACCCAATGTATAAATTTATTTTCAAAATAAACATGATCTATCATGTTTAATGTGCTCTTTTTGTCGTGAAATTAAACATCCTTTTTATTTTTAGAATTTCATTTAAGTTGTTTTTCATTTTAAATAAATCAAATGATAGGATTATACTTAGCTATTGAACAAAAAATAATCAAATATCTGTTCTTTGGGCAAAATTATATTACTAAAAAGATGATGCATATTTCTTAAAAAGATATTTGCTCTAAGTTCAAGCTGTTAGGAAATGTACTGATTATCCAGACATCTGTGATATCTCATTACCCCTGACAGTTTGGCTTTGTCAAGTCACCAAGAACACTGAATTACTCAGTACCTTGACACTGCTCTGAGAAGAAATACAAGGTTAGGTTCCTGTAAGCCTACAAGTCACTACATGTTCATCAAGCAATCAATATGTCACCTTGTGTCATGTGTGTCCCCCTGACCATGAATATTCCATGTTCTGTCTGAACAAAAATTATCTAACACAGATATTTCTTCACATAACACACCACAGGCTCTTCTTAGAAACAGTGGTCCATGTTTCAGGATTATGCAAAATAATCATTAGAAAGGATGAAATCAGCACACAAATGAGAGATGCATGACACTTAAACAGATTATGCTAAGGACATTTGTGTACCCTTCAGGAACCAGAGCAGAAAAGCAGAGTGTGGCATGCTTTGACATCAGCTGCCAGTGTGCCCACACAGGCAGTTCCATTTGTTGTTGTTGCTGCTGCTGCCCTGTGTATGTTTCTACACGACCCCTAAAACAATGTAAGTATTGATATTGAGTTTATAAAAGTTACCAAGCTGATTAACATGTAAATTTGGAATCCAAGAATATGAAAATCTGTTCTATATTTAACTAAAATTCCTTTGAAGATTTAACAGAAATAAGAACTCTAAAGTTTCAGTATCAGGCAAAGGCCATGGCTATGCAAATAAAATCAAGTTACATGCAATCAACCTAGACTGCACAAGCATAGGTGCCTGACTGTTCTGGAAGGAACATGGGGTTACATTTAGGATTGTAATGAAAACAAGCAACCCCAAAAATAGTACAGATGAACATATTACATAAAATATATGGCAACTGTTCACTTGTTTAAACTTAAAGTCACTAGCTTCTATTTTAATTTCTCTTTTTAAAACAACAAGAAAAATAATGTTTCTTGTTGGTTAAAAATGAAGCCAGAAGGAAGAAAGGAGGGATTGAAAGCAGTTTTATTGATTATTTTGGTCCTTCATTTACAAACTAGGCAATCATGTAACTTCCATCAGAATCGTGTAGTAACCGTAAAACTAAAATTAATAGTATACATTGAAACATACAATAATGTAGTATGCAGGGGAGTTTGGTTTCTAAAAATTGACACAAAGAAGGTGGCATCATTGTGATTCAAAAAATGTGTTTATTTATATTATTTGAAAACTCTTTATGTAAATCATTCTCCCTGCAGAATCTGTTCAGAATCCACTAACACACATTATTTGGAGTAATAAAAAAATGGTAAATAAAAACATTTGATATTCATGGTAGCAAAATAAAGCCACTTCTGTTAATAAATTAAATAAAAAATTAAAAAGATAATGCTTAACAATGATTAGCTCCTTCTTTCTAATGTTGAATTATCTTGCAGCTAACCCCTTTTCAGCATTTGCATGAAGCACTGCTCTCCTTTCAACTATTGCACTGTTTTTTCTCTCCTTCGGACTTTCCAATTGGCACAGTTGCCAATTCTCTCTTTTCTTGGCCCTAATCCTGAGGTCTGTACTTAGAAAATGGCTGAAGTGATTTACATTGTTTCTGCCTTTCTCCAAGGAGTTTTGCATCTGCCTTGCTTGCTGGTTCTTCAGCTTACTTGGTGGTGCACTGAACCCATCAGGAAAATGTGAGACTGTAAAGTAGGATATTAGAATCCGATATGAGCCCAAAGACGACGTGAAGTAGGGCCCTCCTATCATCCCCCACTACTCACTTCCCAATACCTTAGTTATCTGCTTTGAATTACAATCAAAATTAAAACGTTAGCCATGCTAGAACTCTGAGGTTGTTTCTCTTCATTTGTTCATTTAATTTTTGTTGGTTACTAGTTACAGTTCTTTTTCTATCCCAATATAGATATCTTCCCTCTGAACTACAGATGACCAACACCATGGTAGAACAGTGCATGTTACAAAAGTAAATGTCTGATCTGTACTGAACACAGGACTTTGTTTTTTTATTCTAGTTGTTTTACTCCAAGATAAGAATACTCTCTGAGAATGTGATGTCATCACCATGAATGAATAAATTAAGATTCATTTGTTTAGCATCTGCTTTATGTCTGTTGTTATGTATTATAATGTTAAGTGCAGGCCCTCAAGGCCTGTTTGCCCTAGAGATGAGAGAGTCCTCATTTAGAGCCAAGTGACACAGTGTGACCATGCCCCAAAGTTATTTCTGATAGGTGAATAAAGATGCCAACAGCCAATAGCTGGGAAGAAGAGACAAAGATGGGGCTTAGAGTTCCTAAGCTTGGGGTCAAAGGAGAACCAGAGGGGGAGACAGAGGTAGAGAGAGGAGGAGCCACCATGGGTTAGGTGAGTCTTGAAATAATGACCATATAGGTTGGCTAATTAGAGTTAAGAGCACCCTAGATGAAACATGGCAAATTATATAATGGGATTATTGGCTGGGAAATAGCTATGATAGCCTAGAGGATATCTGCTCAGCTCTTGCACTGCTTAAGGTTTATTGTAAATATAAAGGTTGTATGTGTCTTTTATCAAGGAACTAAATGGTTAAAGGTGGTATAGAAAGCCCAGATTGGGATTAAACATTTCTAGAATATTAGCCAATATCAAATGTACTCTGTGGTCTGTATATGCGTTTTATTTTTTAAGAGAAAAAATGACATGGTATTTGGGGGGCCAGGGAAGAAGTAGGAGGAGAGAAAAAAATGAGATCAAAATATATTATATGAAACTGTCCATAAGTAAGTAAGGAGGCTAAGGAACAGGACCCAAATTCAATTTTCAGCACCTACAAGGCTGCTAACGTGCCAGTCAGTATTCTCATCCCCAAATTGAAAAAAAATAATACACTTCACATATGCTTTCTCAAGATCAAAAGCAAAGACATTTGAAAGTTAAAAAGAAAATAAATAGATTAATATTATTATACATGTATGTAACTCCAGATCCAGGGGATCTAACACCTTCACAAAAACATATATGTAGACAAAACACAAATACACATAACTAAACATGAATAGATCACCAAATAATGCTTAAAATATGCAAGAATATTACAAATAGATATGTGCAGTTTGGTTTTCATATTAGAATGACAGCTAAGTCATGCTTTTGCAGTTTCAGGCTGATCATATGTCTTCAGTCATAATGTTCTAATGTATTTCTTCCTTTACTTGCAAGTATCTTTGCTTCAGAAAGCATATGTGAAGTGGTTTACTGCTTTCCATTTGAGGATGAGGATACTGACATCTGTAATGAACACATATTTCACTACCCATTGATAATCCGTACTATGTAAGCAGCAGGCAAGTGGCTTAAGCCTCACTCACTGATTTGCATTTCAATTAAAATTTTATCTCAGAGATCTTGATTTAATTTTAACTATTTCTAATTTTTTCTTGTATTTTCCCATGTATGTATTGGAAGTAAACTAGAATGGGAAGTTTGAATTTGGCTTTACCTATAAATATGCATATAAATATATTTAGCCGTACATTATAACCATGCAGGAAGCATGGGATGCCTACTGTCCATACTTTTTAATTTGTTTTTTAATATTTTATTTTTGAGATTTTAATGTAATTATAACATTTCTTCCTTCTCTTTTGTCCTTGCATACCATCTCATATACCCTTTACTGCTCTATTTTCAAATTCATGCCCTCTTTTATTTATTGTCATTACATTCATATATGTGTGTATATGTATACATTTATTTGTAAATATAACATACCCAGTCAATACGCTTCTCATGTGTGTGTTTTCAGGGCTGCCTGTTTGGTAGTAGACAACCAATGATTGTTCTTTTCCTTGGAGAAGACTATTTTTCTTACTCTTGGAATTCCTTAGTTGCCTACAGTTTTTTGTGTAGTATTGAGGCTTGGTCAGTTTATTTTCTACCCACTGTGGCATATCTGTTGTTATTCTCTTATTTAGATTATGTTTTGGCATTCATGTTGGGGAGACTTTATAACAGCAAGTGAGAAGGCACTATTTGTTTTGAGATATCATGGAAATGTATGTCAGATAAAGAGCAGAGGGGTTAAATAAAACCCAAGAAGACAATTAATGTTTATTTTCAGAGAAACACAGAAGGACCTTCATATAAAAATATATTTCAACTGTTGTTTCATACATATTTTTTACAAATAAAATAGATAAATAAATGGCTTTTACTTTCTAACTGACATAAAACTTTGGTCTTTATTTGCTAAGTAAGAAAAACTATAACACAAGGTCTTATTTTGTCCTTGAGATAACATTATACCCCTAGGGTCATTCATTGTTTCTGGAATATTAATGTTTTCACCATAAAACTGTAGGCTTCAGAAGGTTCTGCCTCTTGTCATGAAGATCAGATCAGATTACCAATATACAACATCTTTTAGCCTGCACTTGTGTCTCAGTCAGGGTTTCTATTCCTACACAAACATCATGACCAAGAAGCAAGTTGGGTAGGAAAGGATTTATTGAGCTTACTCTTCTGCGTTGCTGATCATCACTAAAGGAAGTCAGGACTGGAACTCAAGCAGGTCAGAAAGCAGGAGCTGATGTTAGGCCATGGAGGGATGTTACTTACTGGCTTGCTTGCTTCTCCCGGCTTGCTCAGCTGGCTTTCTTATAGAGCCCAAGACTACCAGTGCACAGATGGTACCACCCACAAAGGGCCTGCTCCCCTGTATCACTAATTGAGAAAATGCCTTACAGCTGGATCTCATGGAGGCATTTTCTCAACTGAAACTCCATTCTCTGTGATAACTCCAGCTTGTGTCAAGTTGGCACAAAACCAGTACAACTTGGCTCAGATTGTAGTTTCAAAATTAAATATTTATTGAAGGCCAATAAATAGAAAATTCATTGTAATTGAAAATAAATACTACAGGCAATGGGATAGCAGATAGGTATGAACTAATGATTTTTAGAAATTGTGTAAGGCTATTAGACTTTAAAACTGGACAGTTTAGGAAAGGAGAGTAGCAGAGTAAAATGTCTTATTTGATCTGGTTGGGAAGTAGAGAGGCATGCCAAATTTATGGGCTAATCACTGGGTACAGATGAGTCAAGGAGCAGACACTTGACAGGTGTTCTGGAATGAGACCATAAAATAAGTTTGCTGGAGAAGGAAGACACTCATCATAAAGCACACTGAAAAGCAGGCAGGAGAGTTTGGATTTTATGAGCTACATACGAAGAACTTCCTTTCAGTTTTTGACCAAGTAAAATGATCAAATTGGCCCTTTACAAAATTAGTCTGTCAAAAGTATGCAAGATGTATTGGGAGGGAGGGAAACTTATCAGAGACAGCAGTTACGAAGCTAGATACCATAGTAATCTGGCTATGAAGCAGGAGACTCTAGATTAATTGGTGGAAGGGACAGGGGACAAGCAAATCCGAGAAACTGTGGAAAAAACAGTGTCAAAAACTGAGAAGATTAAGTGAGGGTGATGGTGAGACCCACAAGTGTTCAGGAGAAAATAATAAGGAAATAAAAAATAAAGGAATTGATAAAACTGAAAATTCGGTTTCCTATTAGGAAAGCTTCAGTATAGAAATGGTGATTTTTTTCTTTCAGAATCATATGATATTTTCCACTAATCAGGGTCAGGTACAGTCTAGATTTGGGGTTACATTCATTTCCAAGTCAGATAATCAAGTACAGCTGTAATTTGAGAACATTGAAAAAGATCAAGTAATTTTTATTAAGAATTTTCTTTGGAAACAACTGTGGAAAACCCCACAAGTTGTTATTATTATTATTATTATTATTATTATTATTATTATTATTATTATTAATTATTATTATACTCAGAGAATTAGAGTGCAATTAATGATTTTCAAGTAAAAATATAAGTAAAATATTCTCCAATTTCTTTGACTTCTATTGAAACTATTATTTCTTTTATAATGCATTATTCTATACATGAATAAGCATTCCATATTAATTAAAAAAACACAAAATTAGATTTTACATAATTACATACCTGCTCAAGTGTTTTACTTTGTTTTATGCTACTTTTATTTTATAGATATTTAGAGCATTATGTTTTAAAGGAATTATATAGGAAATAGTACCGAGTTTAATTAGACATTGATAATTATTTGTAATTACAAGGCAGTTTCCTAAGCAATTTTTAATTTTATTGCTATAAGCAAAATAAAACACAGTTTTCAATGCTTGTTCTGAATTAATGATGCCCTCCCTTACTTTGAAACTTTCTCTGACAGAAATTTAATAATGTTTATATGCACCATGGCAAAATATTCTCAAAGAAATTAATTTCAATGTTTTGGAAAATATAACTTCTTCCATTTTGGCCTCATGAGTATCATTGCCTGCTATCAACAATCCTACATATTCCTAGAAATAATGAGTAGCCTAAACTAACACAGATTTGCCAGGCTTTTTGTTTGAATATACTGACAGAAAAAAACAAAAAACAAAACAAAAGAAAACAAACAAAAAAACCCCCCAAAGCAATAGAGTAGTATCAATTCTTGAGAAAGAACTGAAAACTTTTTGATATTTTGTTGGCATCAGAACTATTCACAAGAGCAACTCTGAGTTCCCCAAATACCTTGGGATGGTTGAGGACTCCAAAGATGACATCACTCAGAACCCAGGGGATTGATTTCTTTCTTTCTTTCTTTCTTTCTTTCTTTCTTTCTTTCTTTCTTTCTTTCTTTCTTTCTTTCTTTCAATTTAATACTTTATTTACATTTCAAAGGTTTTTCCCTTTCCTGGTCTCCCCTTTGAAAAACCCCTATCCCATCCCCCTTCCCCTGCCTCTATGAGGATAGTCCTCCACCCACCCACCCACCCACCCACCCACTCACTCCCTTCTTCCCTCAACACAAATATATGTCCATATATTTGGACATCTAGTAATTGATAATATTTATGCCTTTCAGCCTCACATAGACTGTCTTTATAGTTTTTCTTGAATTTGGAATTAAAATTAAGGTAAACTGTTTTCAACATATATAAACTACTAAAGGTTTAAGTCAGTTCATATTCATATATATATATATATATACACATATATGTATATATATATTCAAATCTACCCCTTACCCCCTTGCACCTCCTCTCCTATCATATCTTTCCTCCTGTTATATCCACTTTTTCTTCCCAACTTTATGTGGACTATGCGAATAAGACTTGTATAAGATCAAGCCAGTCAAAGTCTCAGCATAAATGGTGGAGATGACTGTGATATCTTGCTGTTTTCTGATGACTCACTGACAACTGATGAATTCTTGGGGAAGGGACAGTTTCTTAAAGAGTGTGAGACCTGAGAGGCTGCTTCCATTCCAGGAGACGATCCCATGCCCATGCACATAGGCCTAGCACTAAGTGGACTCAGCAAGTGTTAAATCATTTTTTTAAAAGATACAATGCTTAATATTTAAAAATTGAAGATTTGCAGAAGAGGTTTGGAAGTCTAAGTTATTAAATAACTAGTACCCTCTGTCCAAATTTCAAAGGACTCCCTTGTATCATTTGTTCTTCATAGGAATCTGATTATTGATGAGGAAGGACTCAAGGTTGTTCTGTCTTGTTTTCCCTGCACTTTGTTCTCCTCTTAATCTCCCTTTTACTCTTCTTTTACTGTTGTATCTCATAATCTTATTTCTACTGACTTTTTGAGGATTATTTAATTGACAGAGTAACATATAGTCATGCTGGCTAGTCCAGTTGTAGGTTGTTATTTTTGCCATAAATTCTATTCATTTTCTCTTTTTATTGTCTTGTGCATGTTAATGTTTTAGGTATTGTTAAGACTGCACTGATCTTATTTTCTGATCTTATTCTTAATTCCTAGTTTGTATAAATGAAAAATCTTGTATTTTATTCAAATCACACTCTCTATATATGTGATGTTTTTTTCTTCCTGAACTGGGGAGATTGATTTCTTTTTTAGTGACAAGAAGAAACATCTATTGTTTTGAATGGAGTAATCTGTTTTTGAATTAATGATTACTTTGGTTGCTGGAGAAGGAGATTAGTCCTTGGCAGATCTTTTGATTCTCTTTCTGTCAGATTGCTGTATAACATGTTTAATGAGCATGACTTAGTATGTAATAAGGATTCCTGACAGTGTTGAATAAATATTCACCATATTAAAGCAGACAATGCTTACTCTGTTCCCTCTATTATTAAAGGAACCTGCGTACTTAGTTCACATTCTTATGATTAAAATGAACACTCCATATCCTTATGATGGGATGTGTCACTACATTTTTATTTCCTATGTCCAAAATGAATGATTTTACATACACCGATGATCAACTTTATTTAACAATTGGCTTATATAAGCTCAAATACCAAATGAGAAGGCTAGACAATTAATCACATGTTTTAGATGGCCAATCCATTCATTTGCTACAGATTAGACATTGTGGTAAACTGTCCAACTTTTAAACTTTTAAGATTAATTGATGTTTAGGGTACCTCCTCCAAAATGTAGCATATCCATATAGAAAATAAAATGCTTAGCTCAAGAAAATACTGATAATACTGCATTACTATCCATTCGGTTGATTTAAAATCAGAATGAAATGAAAGGTATGTTATTTTAAATGAACAAAATCAAAAAGTGTTAAATAATTTTGATTAACATTTTTAAGGAGGGCAGATGAGGATATGCTAATGTAAAAGATAGATGAAAATAAACACAGACTTTGAAATGAATTATTTGTAAAAACTGGAAATATTGACTTTTTTTTCCCCATACAAGAACAATTTACACATAGATTAAGTGTACTTACCACATCCATTTCAAGCAAAATAATATCAAAGTGAAAAGAAGAATTGAATAGTATTTTAAGGTATCAATATCATATTTACTTCTTTTGAGTTTTAGAGACAAGGTATCAGGTAGCACAGCTTGGCCTTGAACTCTTGACTTCTTGCCTCCACTGTCTAAGTTCTAAGATCACAGACACGTGGCTCTATACAAAGTTTTAATAATATTCTTTCAAAGAAAATACTACAGGTTAGAAGTGAAACCTTCTTAGGCTCCTGTGTTTACTACTCTCAGTTAGTGGTGATGCTTTGGGAGACGTAGAATCTCTGTGACCTCGGATCTAGGCAGAGATGGCTGGTCACTTTGTTTGGACTTTATTGGTTGCAGCCCACTTTTATTTCTCTTCTCCGTTCTGTTTCCCATGACCAAGTATTGCTTATTTCCAATAGCCAGATAACAGTTGCTTCCTCTGAACAGGTACCACTTGCTCCCCCTGACCAGGTACCACTTCTTCCCCATGAACAGGTACTCTTGCTCCCCATGATCAGGTACTGCTTCTTCTTTGTGACAGAGACATGGCCTTTCCAAATATTGTATTTACCCTTCTATGATTGTATAAGTTCCCTGAAAATGAGAACCCAAATAATTTTTCCCTCTGTACGTTGTTCCTGACAGGTCGTTTGTCACAATTATGGGAAGAGAAGTAATATAAATACATAATTGAAGGGGAAGGGAAAGAGTACTTCATCAGTGCAATTTTGAGCCATGGGTATTAGCTCTCTACCTTTCACTGATACTGGATTTTTCAAGCTACTCAGCTTCCATAAAAACAAGAAACAGGAATCTTTGATTGAAATGAATTCCTGATAAAACCCCTAGCATGAAGAACAACGCTATTAAATCATTCTGAGGACCTTTGATTGAACTACTGTTTAGGGGATAGCTAATTTTCATTAATTTATGAGGCCCATGTAGTTCAACAAGAGAGGTAACTAAATTTTGCATGGCAGATAAAGGATTGATATAAAATAGGAATAATAAAAGAACTCATACCTAAAATCTAAGTGTAGCTTCACCTGAAATGGCCAAATGACTAATAAGCTATTAGAAGAATATCTTTACCTTTGACCCTTGTTTCTTCACTTGAAATGTAAGAAGGTCTCATTAATATATTAAACTAAAAGGTTTCACGTCTACTAACCACTTACCATATATCAAATACTTAAAATAGTACTGTACTTGCCTTGAGCAATACAGCATGTTTAAGGAGATAGGAGCTTAACAAATCACTTATCATTATGTACTTCTCAGGATTACTTCAATGGAAGTAGTAGATAACATGGAAAGCAATGGAATTGTTAGTTTATGCATGGGGTAGTGGCTGGATCTGAAAATGCAGCTTGAAAGACATTAAAATTTGAGCCTCATTATTTGAATTAAGCTAGTAGATAACAATGCCTGTGTACAGCCATGGTTGATGATCTGATTTTTCTTTCAAGAATAAATAGCTGGGTATAAAACTATATTTCTTTGTAAAGGGTTATTCATCACATAAATATGCAATATTGTTCTTCTTATAGTCTTTTGTTTATTATTGATGAATTATTAATGATAAATGCTGTGATCAGATCCTTTATGTTTGAATGCTGCTGTGTTGTCAGTTCGCTGAAGGTCATTGAAGAGTCAAAACAAACTCATGGGTCAGAAAAATGTATTAACTCTTTGCTTTCAATTTTGCATTTTGCATTTGTTTTGTGACAGAGTATCAGTATGTAACCCAGGTAAATCTTCAATCTGATATATTTTTGTATCAACAAACCAAGTGCTAGAAACACAAGCATGAATTACAATACCCAGATTTATATTGACAACTTTTAAAGCTGTACAATAAAACAGTTGTGATTGTTTTTACAACACATACTACATGTATTTCTTGTTGATTTACCATATTATGATTTCTGTTAATCCATTTTTAGTAGAGAAGGCATTAATTGAATAGTCAGGCTTTTTAATTAAACTATTGTAACATAAGAATTTTCTGGGTTTAGAAATTCCATATAAATTTAAAAACATACTTTCTAATGCAGTAAACTTAACATAATCTTTACATAATTTACTATTTTGCTTTTAAATTATATATCTGTTCCTCATTAAGTTTATATTATTGCCAACTATTATTTAAAATAACATTTCTTGCTTATAAAATATATCTAAGTTTTAAGAAAATAAGCTGAACCTGCTAATTTATGCAGAGGGAATGATAGGAAATTATGATAAAATTGTTCTCATGAGTATATAACTCATTAGCTGGGAAGACTTTACAAGCCTTGCATTTTTTTTTTTTTCAAAATATTGGTTGCGGTTTAAATACAGAACATGACCTCTGGCTATGAGAAAACATTTCTAAAGTCTCAATAATGTATTTAAGGATATAGGGATTAGAATTTATGTAATTATACTTAATTCTCAAAACTTAACCAACTACAACCTTATCTCAATTATGTAAAAATTTAAGCATGTATGACAAAATTTCAAATCATCAAAAAACAAAATTAATGACTGATTTAGAAAGTACACTTAGTTCATATTAGAGTTTCATACAGTTTTGCTTTATTTCTGTTTTGGAATAAAGGATATTCCTGATGATTATTGATTATAGGAGATTATATATATATATATATATATATATATATATATATATATATATATCATTCATCCAAGTTAGTTTTAAATTTCTATTTAACACAACCTAGAATCATCTGAAAGGACAACTTTAATTGAGGATTTGCCTATGTCAGACAGGCCTGTGGGCACGTCTTGATTATGATTGATGCAGGATGGCCCAGCTCACTATGAGTGGAATCATCTTTAAAATGGTGATCTTGAGCTGAACAAGGAAGCCAAGGTACCTTGAGAGTGCTCTACTCAGCAAGCAGAGTTTCTCCATAGTTTCTCCTTCAAGCTCACACTTGAATTCTTGACTTTCCTCAGTGATTATGTATGACAGTGATTAAGTATGCCCAACAAATCTTTGTTTTTCACAGTTGCTTTTAGTCATGGTTTTGTTGTAACAACACACTGATCCTCGAATTCCTTTTCTCTAGCCTCTTTCCTTTCAGTCCACAAAATGATTCCACTCTTTCGCTTTCGTTCATAAGTGATTCCTAACCTGACTTGCCCCACACATTCAAAGAGTTCATAAAGAAAATGCTTTATTGGACCACCTGACAATAGTTCATTTCAAAATTTGACAATAACGTATCCTTTGATGCCATGAATCTAAAATGCAAAATATCAGTCTCTAATGATGCCCTCATTGATAATATTTGAATGGAAACAAACATTTTTTCAGCTGTATAATTTTTTATTAGTTATTTTATTTTTTTACATTTCAAATGTTATCTCTCTTCCCTGGTTGCCCTCCACAAACACCCTATCTTCTCCCCCAACCCACTGCCTCTATAAGGGCACTCCCCCATCTGCTCACCCACTCCCACCTATGAGCCCTAGCATTCCACTATGCTGGGACATGGAGCCTTCACAGGATCAAGAGGCTCGTCTCCCATTGATGTCAAAGAAGCTATTAAGTGCTGCAGTTCATCTTGACTATCTCTAGATATAGGAATCATGTTAGATATACAAACAGACTATCAAATATTAGGGAATTGTCTGAAGATATCCTTTGGGAAACAACATCTTGTGTTACTTTTGGAAAATAAGATAGATACATGTTATTATTTCTATATTGTTAATTGATATCTATATGAACATTTATTTCTCAACTGTACTATATTATACCAAACTGTTTTTCACAATCTAGTAAGATTGCTTAGTGTTGAAGGGTACTTGCAAATGAAAAATGTGGTGATGTGAATCGAATGTCCAGAACAACACAGTAGAAGATGAGAATTGACCCCAGAAAGTTGTCTTCTGGCCTGTACAAACATAGCAGGAGTGTGACTATACAAACATGCCTGTGCGTGTATGATTGTGGGTACACACACATGCACACATACGTACTCTAAATAATCATGAAACTTTTAAATCTTATTGTACATAATATGTGTTTCAATTGAAATATATGCATATCTGTATATAAGTACATACATATCATATACTCACATTGCATATGTATATATTTACAATGTGATAAATTGTGTCATTTTAATAACTGTAGACTACTAACAAAGTTATATCTGGGCCTTACAGAGATTTTGTGGGATTGATCTCAAATGAGCTATTAGGTTTATAACCATTGTGCTAAGCCTGTATTTCCCCCTCTGAGAAGTAGGAATAAAAGTTTTCTTACTTGGGAAATTAGCCAAAACATAATGATTGAAAAGCATTTCCATATCCACTGAGAAGGTCAAGCAATCTCCTAAGCATGTCTAGCTGAAAGTAACATTCGAGTGTGGCAATCCCTCAGAGGGATGGAGACTCCTATCTATCACATGAATGGAAGGTGCTACATTTTCTCAGACCAACAAACTTAGCATTGTTTAATGTAAAGAAAATAAGATAGATTGTCCAACTGTTATGTTATCACAAGAGATTTCTTAAAGCAAATACAAATATGTATCTTCCTAATAATATTAATTGGTTATTTTTTCAATATCACTATTATTCTCATATTGTTGTACTTAGTTCTTTATGGTTATTAAGATAATTAAGCCTATCTGCTTTGTTTGAACTTTGAGCTATAACTAGAATTCCCCTAACATAGTCTTTGTCAATGAATTGTCAATTGTCCTTGTCAATTCCTCTCTTTTCAATGAGTAAATAGATTTCAACCAGTAAAGTCTGAGCTTCAAACATCTCTTTAATAAATCGTAGCCACTTGTTTTGCTTTCATTTTAAATTATTATCAACAGGTTGCTTTTTTGCTAAGCACTGTCTGACTGTTGCAGGACAGTGTAGTCCATACTTCTTCCACATTTCCACAATTTTGTCTGTTGTTCTCTTGGCCCTTTAAGTGGTTATGGTAGATTCTAAGAGGAATGTTTCTTGGTATTCCTAGCACTGTCTGGCTCATCAATTATAAAGAAAAGTTTATGCCTGTTAATTTTTATATTACTGCCTGTTGCTTTTTTTTTTTTTCTACACTTAAGCAGTACATATTCTCTTGGAAAACTTTACTCTTACAAAGAGTTCTATTAAAGAACTTAAGAAATATTTTCCTCCTTACAGACACTGCTTCCTTTTCTGGCTTCTTCCTATCAGGTAAGAAATATTTCCACCCATTTCACCTGGAGAGGAAAGTTTAATCCGTTTTGAGTACCTGCCCTAAAATTTCACAATGTGTCTAGCTATGATTTTTCCTATTTCTTAATTTATGGTAAGTTCGGCCTTCCTGAAGTAGATACTGACAATAGTGCTTGGTGCTGCTCCCATATTTTATTTTATTTTATTTTATTTTATTTTTTTTATGGCAATATGCTCAATCTGCTTCATGAACTGACTTCATGAACTTCAAGTTATACTTTGTTTATCAGTTAAGTTTGTTGACTAAAGGCTCTCACTTCATGGATAGTCCAACTATTTAGACAGGAATGCTAAGTTCTTTCTAGTTTTATAATATTTTTCTTTCCAGGCCTCATTAAATATCTAATTGCAGTTTAACTTAATATCAAGGATAAAATGGTTGCGATTCTAAAGAAAAAACAAAGTAAAACTCAGGTTGCAAACATGTTTGACCTTGGTCCTCTCTATATTTTTGCCAGTCGTGAACATTTACTTGATATGTTAAATGAATATAAACAAAATCAAGGCACTTATCTGAAGGTTATTTCTGTATTAAATTTAAATTTTCTTTATTAGAAAAGGGTTTGATGTCTGACCTTAATTATTTTCCTTATGGTAGCAAAATAAAGTTAATCCACAAAAATTATAACAAAAGCAAATTTTCATTTAAAATGTTTTCTTAAAACCTTCAAAGAGAGCATCTGTTATTAGCCTTTAGAAGATGCATAAGTAGCAACAGTATATTCTTTTCATTTAACAGCCCAGATCTTTTACAGCCCTGAGAAGCAATTTCAAGGTGAGCAGTAATCATTGGCCCTAATAAAGGCAGATTTCAGTGCGCCTCTTTTCTTCCAGCTCCCTTCCCTGTGACCTTTATGCACCTATCCTGTACAGGTTCTTCTCCCTCCACCATAAAATTGTCCAGATTCTCACACTCTTTTGTAGGATTTTCCTTAATGGCTCAATGTGTCATGTAATTCCACAGGGTGCCTGGACTCAGCTGGATCTGCTTGAAATCTTATTCTTGATTTATTTTGTCTCTTCATCCTGTCTTTTTCCTTCTTTTGTTTACTTAAGTCCTAGAGCCTTCTGGGGGAGGGGTGTGTCACAGGTAAACTATGGGAATAGATCTTTTACATCAGTATAGCATCTTTGCCCCCTGTCAGAGTTAACATGATTAACAATTGGATGTTTCAAAGATGCAACCAAATGAGAAACTAAACCCAAGTGCTTGAAAAAAACTGAAACACACATACTGAAGCCTTGTAGCAACTGATCTGCATATCTGAGGGTTCAAAATAAAAGTGAAACTCTTTCAGATGCAACTGTTAACAATTTTAAATTTCCTTAACTTTTTGTTTCTTGCTGCGAGCCAAATATGCTGAGTGAAGGCAGTAGCCCTGAACAAGTTTATTCAGTAAAAACCAGGTCTTTTAAAAACCATTGTCATATTTCTAAATTGTGAAACACTGTTTAATTTACACTGTGAAAATTAGGATATCAATGTGATGCTCTACATTTTTGTCCTTGAGATTTTCAGTAAGGCATTCAGCAATGTTGTGCTATTGGTACCCTAAGCATTGATTAAACTCTCTGCTGTTCAAGAAGCCTGACAGGGATTCAAAGGAGGAAATGTAAATTTGAAGGTTCCAGAAAACAGTAACATTTCAGTCCATAAAGCTGCCAATATTTTAATCCAGAATGTAAATCATTTTTACCAGTACACTTCCATTTCTTAATTTGTATACAAAAGAAACACTCAGTTGTGTTAAGGCCAAAAAATAAAGTGTTATTAATCATCCATCACAATCCTCGTGAGACAGTAAGCATTTTCCTTTCCCCCAATCCCCAGTGTCTGCATCATCTGAGATAGACTGCTAACTGTATTTTTTTCATTTTCCTGCAGTGAACAACCTACCTTTCATTATTTTGTTATTTAGAATCTTTCCTTTCTCTTCTTAAGTGATGTCTTTGTCAATGATAACATTGTCCTCATTTAAAGTGATGACTGATATGGTAATAGATCCAGGATGATTGAAAGCAACCTTTGTCAGTAAGAAGGCCAGATCCTCAAACTGTATATTGGTCTGAATTTGCTCATTATTGGAGACCTTTCATAGTCTTATTGACTTGCTGTCCAAATGTTGTTACTTACCTGATGCTTCCATTGTTTAAGCAGTATAGACATTTCTATTGAATTTAACATCTCCTGATATTTCTCCTAAAATACATATGTCTCATTTAAGCCATGCCAAAGTATACAACAAATATTTTAAGTTGCAAAAAGATGTATCTAAGTCTCAAAAAAAGGAAAGAGTTTACAGCTGTGAACACTAGGCCTTTATACTCCTACTGTACTATATTCTTAATTTTGAACTGAAGCTTTGGCCCACTTTTATTTGAAAACATCAAAGCACTGGAATTATAAATGTCTTATTATTACTCAAGAATTTGGTTTAGTTATATTGTCTTTGAAAAATGTTTAAAATATTCCTAATATTTTAGTGTGTGGGCAGACTAGTGATGTCTTCTAGATCACAAAAATCAGCCATCAAAAATTGACTCTCTGGTTTACAGACATTTTAATTGATTCAGAACAACTTCCCACTTCCATCTGTATATGGACCATTGATCCCCATTGTCTATATTCAGGCTTACTATACTTTCCTGCTGGTGTCCCTGCGTGCATGTCCTACTGGTGCCTAATGGATGATAGGTAATCTATGCATTTTTTGTTGGTTTGAGTACTCTAATCTGTTCTAGCATCGAGAATATAGATGACGAGAATACTGTAGTTTTCATGTTTTCAGTTGCACAGAAAGAACCCTTCCTAAATTATTTGAACAAAAGTCTGACCCATGATTGTCCCGGGAGAGAAAGTGATAATAACAGAATATATATTCCCCTATTTCTTCCTACCTGAGGACTTCACCCTCTGTACTCTTGGTTGCTATTGTGTGTCTCATTTTTAAATTAATCTCCTTTAAACTTATGACTAGTGAATTTCTTCCCATTACATGGTGTGTCTTCTCTTCTAAGTTTTTGACTAGATTCACTAATCATTTCTTCACTAAACATTTAAGAATTATCCAAGGACTTAGTGTTTTCTGGTTTTTGGCTGAGTTGCTTGAGAGTAGTGGTCATTAATTAATCTTCTTATGTCCTCATGTCTGTCAGTACATCATTTGCTATACCTTTCAGATGCAGACCTTGTCGTTATATCTCCAGTCTATCTCCTGAAAGCCCACACAACTATCTTCACAGGAGGAATCAGGTTTTAGCATCTTTCCTCATTTTTATTCTCACTTCACTCTTCTGCCTGCCTGAGGACCTGTTATACAGAGGCTCGAATTTACTTGTAAGGTTTAATTCAAACCCACCATAGTAGCATTCAAGGTATCCCATTTTTTTGGTCTCAACCTATAATTTAACTTTATCTCTTCTGTCTTCTCTATATTAACTCAGTTCTTTTGCTATAGCCACTGTGGGATATTACATGCTATTCTCTAAATTTTCCCATGATAAACCTTGCATGTCTTTCAAGTACTAATGTTTTATAAGTCTCTCCTGGCTTCCCAAGATAAAAGCAATCATTCCAATAAGTTTCCAGGTGAATGGTAGCACAATGCACATCTTTATACCCTTGCTCAGTTTGACCTGAAGTAAAGATGTCATGTTTGTCATTAGCTACTCCATTTTTTCTAGTAGTTAGTGAAGTTCCATGGCATGTGGCTTCTGTAGCTATACATCCCCAATTTCCACATGGATCACGCTTGGTTGAATGTTTTGCTAATTCCACCATGAGATTATCAAATTTGAAAATAGGTCCATGATAGTGGTAAGAAGGACATACAAAGGGATAAGTAACTCAAGGAAATTGCAGGCTTTATTCAGAAAAAAAAATTTACTCTCTCTAGTGTGAGGAAGCAGAACCTTTCATCTACACACAGATTTGCTTAGTAAGAGGGAAATAAAGGCAATGAGTTGGGGTGTTACAGTTATATCCATTCACAGAAAGAGAGGCTTCTCTGTTTAAGGATGAAAATAGACTTCATCTGTGGCATAAGTGATCATACTTTGGAAGTAGTTTGATGTATGTCAAGGTAGCTAAATTACCTTCTTAGGTTGATTGCCTGGACCTAAGACCCCTTTATCAGGGGGATAGAGCCAGGTTAACAGTATTAGGAATGGATTTGGTCTTGCAGTATAACTCCCAAATCCAGTTGTGAGTATAGGTTTCATAAATAACAGTTGCACCACCATTTCACCAATGTACACATGTTGTCTAGTGGAGTTAAGATTCGTGATGGGCTTTGAGCTTTGAAAAAGGTCAGAGTCATGATAATCATGAATTCTCAACAGCTGTGAATATGAAACTGTGTCCACAAATGTCAGACCCTCTTAATAGTCAGCTACAGGAAGGCAGTAACTTCCTGGCAACCTTAGAAAACATGGTAGCTAGTTGAATTTCCTCTGATAAGCCTACGAAACTGTCCTCACTAGTTCTGAACTCAGGATCTGTATAGATGACACTCGTTAAACTGTGTAGGAAAAGGAGATTTGGAGCAGGGAGGAGTGGGATGCGGGTAGGATGATAGTGAAGAGATTAATACTGGAATACATCATAGTGGACATATGTGAAATTCTGAAAACACACACAAACACACAATTTAATAAAAAGAAAAAACAACTAAATATGTAAATTTAAAGAAGGGATGGGGAGATGAAACTAATTTTTATTCATTTTGACACCTGTTTGGCTTTTGCTAGTGTTAGCAAGAGACAGTATGTGCAAAGGATTAAAGACTATCATACTAATAAGCCTCATCCATAGTCAGCCATTACAGTGTAGGACAATCAAGATTCTATGGAAACAGGTTTTATTTGTGTCAGAACCAAGGCACTGTAGTTAAAGAAAATGTAACTGCTTAAAAATGAAGATGCTTGCAAAATGGTTTGATGGTGGCTAATCCCTGAATACTCCTACTGCATTAAGCCTTGCAAACTGTAGTCATGATGGCTACCAGTATCTTATTTAGTAAAAAAAAAGTAGTCATGTAATAAATATGTTAAAGGAAATATTGTTTGAATTTTAAGATCATTTTCTTCTATTTAGAAACAAACACAGTTAAATCAAAATCTAAATTAGTTGATTTTTAAAATTGATTTTAAGAAATTATTTTAAAAATATAAGTGCATTGAAGCTTGATAAAAATGGTAAAGTAATAATATTTTTATTTTAGAGTGTAATCATGAAGAAATAAATTACAATAATTTATAAAGATTAGATTTTCTTTTTACTCTCTCCCAAAAGATTGAATTTTTAGTCTATAAAATAAATTAGTAATCACTTTAGATTTTTAGGAATATGGATTAAGATGCTTACATTTGACCTTAAAATAAGTAATACTTATTACTTTGATTATTTATGGAATATGTTTAAAGTTATTTAATTATTTAAAAAGTGAAAAATATATTTATCTGTGTGACTCACTCTCCTAGAAATTCAGTATCTAGTCACTAAATTGTAAGATTTTCTTCCTTCCTGACTTGCTGGAGGTTTGCTTATCAAACAATGGTTCCAGACCTCTAGTCTCTTCCGTTGTGTATAGGTTTTGTTTTGTTTTGAGCAGGTACTCAAAGCTAACTTCTCATTGTGCAAAGTTTACAGTAGGAGAGCTACTTGAACATGTCCTGTGAACTCAATGCCCCAGCTCTGTACAAAAATCAGTAAGTGACCACTGTGTACTTTCTACAATGGTGTTCCTACAGCAATATCTTTCCATTATATATTTGTATGTTGCAGTCTAATTTTCTTGATTTGCTTATGATACAAACAGCTATAAAAATTAATAAGAATGGGTAAATTTTATTTATTATCATATCAGTTATAGATGTATGAGCTTAGTGACTATGGTAGGCAAATGGTGTATTTTTGTGTTTAGATTCCAAATTATAATGTTTTGAGTCCTAATTAATTACCATATATCTGAATTTCCTTATACTTACATGATATTTACAATTTCTTGGAGTACAGTATAATAGTGAGTTTAATTAAAACTCATTGATAAGCATACATGAATATTAATAAATATTAAATTTAATATTTCTAAGAAGGTGACCAAATTTTTACTTAACCTTATATAATAAAGCACAAGAAAACTGACACAATTTTAAAATGAATGATAAATAAAAATATTTACACTGTGCATGGTGGCACAGGCCAGCAGATCTGTATGGTTGATGCTTGCCTGATATACATAGAAATATCTAACGTAGCCAAGGCTAAAAAGCAAGAGAATATCTTGAAAAACAATAGACAATTTTTAAACAAGTATAAAAGTTAATTCAAGTTATTTAGTGCTTAGTTTTATTTATGCAGGTTATTCTAACTAGTCCTAAGCATCCTTAAGTATAAGAGATGGAGACAGATGTAGAATGTTACATTGTGACAAATCTACCACAACATCAGTCATCTAACATGAAGACCAGGGAACAACCAAGTGGTAATTAGTAACAATCTTAATATATATTATTATTTTAAATCATAATTATTTTCTGAATAAGTAGTTAGATTAAGAAATAATCTTTCACAATTTTAATAGAAAGCCAGTGGTTCAAAATTTTTGTCTTTTAAAAATAGGAAAAGTATTTTGTAAGAGTTGGATCAAAACTACCTTTAAATTAAGAATGTTCAATAAATTATGTTGGCATGGGCAAAAGGTATGGCAATAAGAATGTATTAGTGATATAAAATAAAACAATATAATCTTACTGTAATTTCAAATCTTCCTATTAACTTTTGGTATACCTGGATATTATTGCCTTTTAATTTGAGATCATTCAGTTGAGTTTCATCCAATATATTTTTAATGCTTTCTTCATAGAACAGACTTTTGGATTTCTTATTGAAGAGGGCATGGTATTCAGTGAAGATGAAAGAGGAGGTGTCCTCTGACAAGACTGTCACAAGTGTGAAGCAGAAATGTTTTCCAGTAAATAATTATAACTAAAAAGCCATTGCCTTTATGGCTTAATTAATCAGTTCTCTAATGTTGCCTTTTCTGTAAGCATTTAAAAGTAATATCACTGGAAACTAAGTGATCAAGCACCACCTGTATGCTAATTATAGAGGCTAATGTCTATCTTTTTGATAGCACGTGACTTGAGTAATTCTACAAGCATGCCTCATCTGTTTAGTGCTGCCCAGTATGTAATGTCATGTAGATTTAAACACTAATGGAGAAGGGGCACTGCCTTAGGGAGCACCCATCATGGCTAGTAACTAATTGCTATATGCACATTAGTGCCCAGTGAAGCATTTTCATCTTCTGAAGGGAACTGGCACCCTCTACTTTCTAATTTACCAAAATGTCATGTCCCCTCCTGAAAGACATGATTAGAAGAATTTAACAAACAAAACAAAGAAACAAACAAACAAAACACAGTCTCACCAACACTTCTCAATTCACTATTCCAGTTAAAGTGAGTTCAGAATTTTGACTCAGAAAATTAATAACATTTCTTATCAAATGATATACAATTGGTTGATTTTATTTCACTTAATTGCTAACGGTCACAAACAACTTTAGAATTAAATAAACTACTGTATGAATGAAGACCCCTTGGATTTAATTTGTATGTTATCAGAAATATTAAACTACTACCTGCTCATGCTGTAATTGCTTCCTATTCTTACAAAGGTAAATGAAAATAATAAACACTAAACTTCCTTTGAAAATAGACTTAAAAAAAAAAAGTACTGAAAGCATTAGTGTTATTTCTTCCATGGCATAGAGTTACACATTGATGTATGTGTCTTTAATGTATGTACTTAATGATGATACACCGTGATTAGACAGTTAACAGGTTTGATGGGAAGTGCAAGATTGCTCAGTTTGATGAATGGAAGTTTCCTGTCAGGAAACAGGAGTGTTTCCATGAGAGAGGTTGGTGCTGCTGCTGTCACCAGAGGGACTCTTGTAATTATCTGTAGAGAGTGGTACAACTGAGTGTACAAAGACAAGCCACAGCAATTTGCCCCCAACCTTTCTCCACTGTTGCCTCCCCCTTTTTTTTTAAATTAAAGACATTTACTCCTCTCACAGATGAGGACAGACCCTCTTTTAAACATAAACATATTTCAGTTCCACACTAGGCCATTTATTCCGATATCGGAGTCCTGCATTTGCTTTTTTTGTAGCATCTTTTATTTTTTATAGGGCTACAGAAAATGCGTGCCCATGTAAATAACACATTTGTTGTCTTCTTCAAGGAAAGAAGGATGCATTTCTTGTGATGTTGAAGAAGCTTTGTTTTATAAGATATGATTAAGTATCGTATAAAAGGTTGATGATAACCCTGGGCTTCTTGTTCTGGAAGTCAGAAGGTGGAGACTGGGACTGATAAAGCCTGGGAAATTCACCTATGAAGGTATGAGAGTGTTTGTAGCCTATGGAAATGACAGCAAATGCTCACATTCTTGATTTGGAAAAGTTGAATCGTGTTTCCCCACTGTGACCATGGGACAGGTTTGACCCTATCAAATTTTATGATGCTATTTGAATTTTGGTTATTAAAATATACATCTTATGACACTTTTAAGAATTACATAACTCATGTAAGATGCTGGGAAAGGTGCAGGTAAAGATGAGAATAATGGCTGTCTTTGTGATAATTAGATTTTGAGATAAAAAACGATGTGTTTTATATGCACATGTCAAGTAGTATATCTGTTTCTTTAACTGAATAATATGTTGTAGCATACAAAGACAAATTTATCTATGTTAGGAAACAAACCTTCATTATATTAGGGTGAAATGTTTTATTTCAAGATATTGTATAGAAAGTAATAGATTTTGAGATGAATTATACCTCAATATAAAAATAAGTAACTTATTAAGATTTAACATGCTAATACAAAGAAAATAATTACTAATTATTAACAAACTTTAGGGAGTATGTTTTTGTTTGTTCTTCTGTATTAATCATTTTATGCTACTACGTTCTGTGTCTTCTGTTGAAGGTGAACACTGAGCTTTGCTGTTTAATTATTTATGGAAGAAACACATTGGTTACTTTTAAACAGGTATCATGTCATTGTGAAAATACTGTTTAAAACAAATGTAAAATAGCTTGCCTTTTATTGTTTGTTTTATAGCTTTCCAAACCATATGGTAAGTATAATGGTAATTTTCTTTTATTTTTCTTAAAAAGGAAAATACATGAAACATAGTTAATATTATTTATATTATTCTGTTTTAAATGCTTTTGATTTTCTACCATAAGAACTAACTTTCTATATAACATTATTACTTTTAACATTCATGTCTTATATACCAAAGATTAATTCACTACTGTTAGTATACATCTTAAATAATTATTTTCATTTTGATATTTCCAAGGTTTGACTACAAGAAAATAAGTCAGATTATAGTGCAAGAGATCAGCGAACCATGCAAATAAACATACTCAAATGTGGGAAGCCGCCTGAGTCGCACCCACATTCGCCATTACAAGATAGCGCCTACATCTGGCCGAGGACAAGTTGTAAACAGGCTAGTGCGCATGTACCTGGTAATTTTCCACCTCAGAGTCTCAGCCTCTCTCGTGGCGGCATCTGGCCTGATGCGGGGAGCCAATGGGGAAGCTCCATGTCCCAGGCAAGCGCTGTGACCTATATAAGGGACGGGCGTTCTATTGTTCGGGGTCTCCACTCGTGGCAAGCTTATGCTCTCCCTCTCAAGATGCATTAAAGCTTTACTGCAGAAGGATCCTATGTGTGCCTCGTCGTTCTTGCGGGCGAGACCGTAGCGCGGGACATCTGGTCCGAAACCCGGGAACTTTGTCATCGTCAAGCACCTTTGGAGACCCCCTGGAAACAGGGAGGATTCAGAACTGCAGGGAGGTAGGTTCGGATAGGCATGTCGACCCTGGGTCTTGATTTGGGATTGCCCCCTTTTTGGTCTAACGCTGTTGAAGCTTTGCTAATTGTGTTAAGTGCCCTCATTTTGGTTTTACTGTCTTTGTATTGCTGCGAACAAGGTGAGGCCTGTGTAGATGCTGTAAGGGAGGGGCAAATCACCCCTGAAAGGGTCCAGGATACCATGTCAGAATCCGAACGGAGTGAGAGGATGGGTACCCAAAATCTTAGCAAAGGAAACGGACCTCCTGGTAAGTCTAAGGACGAGGGAGAGATTAAAGACAAAATGGGAAACTGTCCCCCCGACAAGGCTGTGGGCAGAAAAACGATTCTCATACCCAAGAAAAAAGCAAAAAGAAAGGGGGAGAGCCTCTACCCAGTTCAAGACCTTGAGGCTCTTCAATTGGAAACTTCAGACACTGACCCCTTTAGCTCTAGTGAGGAGTCAGAGCTAGAAGAGGAAGCGGCGCGGTATGAGGAAGATTGGCCGCCCTGTAATGGGCAGATGCAGCAGCCACCTTCTTTGGCCCCTACGCGGACCATGCCTTCCGCTCCTCCCCCTTATGAGATGTGCCCCAACTCCTTTTCTTTTCTCTCTGACAAGGTTAGGAGAAAGGTACAAGCCGCTTTTCCAGTTTTCGAGGTAGATGGTGGAGGGCGAGTTCATGCCCCTGTAGAGTACAGCCAAATTAAAGACCTGGCTGAAGCGGTCCGAAAGTATGGGGTAAATGCTAATTTTTCTATAGTAATGTTAGAGAGATTTGCCGGGGCGTCCATGACTCCCGCTGATTGGCAGATGCTGGCCAAGGCTGCGCTCCCTACAATGGGCCAATATATGGAGTGGAATGCTTTATGGCATGAAGCTGCACAAGCTCAAGCCAGAGCCAATGCTACGGCACCGACCCCTGGACACAGAGATTGGACCTTTGATATGTTAACTGGCCAAGGTCCTTTTGTGGCAGATCAGACCGCTTTTCCATGGGGTGCATATGTGCAAGTTTCTAATACGGCCATCAAGGCCTGGAAGGCACTCCCCAAAAAAGGGGAAGCCTCTGGACAACTTACTAAGATCATTCAAGGTCCCCAAGAACCCTTTTCAGACTTTTTGGCCAGAATGACTGAGACTGCGGGGCGCATCTTCGGCGACCCCGACCAAGCGGCACCCCTTGTTGAACAGCTCATTTTTGAACAAGCCACACAGGAGTGCCGTGCCGCCATAGCCAAGGAAAAGTAAGGGGCTACAGGATTGGCTTCGAACTTGTAGGGAGCTTGGGGGACCCCTTACTAATGCGGGGCTGGCGGCTGCTATCATCCAGTCTCAAAAATACCCCAATAAGCGGACAGACAAAAGGGCTTGCTTCCGGTGCGGCCGACTAGGTCACTTAAAAAAAGATTGCAAAGCTCATACCGATGAGGCTGGAGCCCCGTCTCAACCACATGGTGTCCTTTGCCCCCCGCTGCAATAAAGGTTACCATAAGGCTAGTCAATGTCGCTCTGTCAGAGATATCAAGGGGCGACTCCTCCCTCCATTAGAAGAACAACCACAGAGGATGCCAAAAAACGAGGTGCTGGGCCCTCGTTCCCAGGGCCCCCAGAAATATGGGAACAGGACAGACAGGGGCCAAGAGAGGAGAGACGAGCCCGGGTGGACCTATGCGCCGCCTCCGACTTCATATTGATGCCTCAGATGGGTGTCCAACCGGTTCCCGTGATGCCAATTGAATCCTTATCACCTGGAACTGTGGGTCTTATAATTGGCAGAGGATCCATGACCTTAAAGGGCCTACATGTTCATCCGGGTATAGCAGATTGTCAATATGCCCTTGAGATCCAAGTCCTGTGTTCTTGCCCCGGAGGGGTTTTTTCCATCACAAAGGGAGATCGGATAGCTCAGCTACTGCTCCTCCCGGACATTGCTGGGCCTTCAAGACCCGGGCAGGCGAAAATGGGCTCCTCTGGCACGCACTCTGCCTACTTGGTTCTCTCACTAAATGAGAGGCCTAAACTAAAATTATGGGTTGAGGGAAAATTGTTTGAAGGCATCATGGACACAGGCGTGGATAAAAGCATTATTTCTTCCCATTGGTGGCCAAAGTCGTGGCCTGTAACTGAGTCATGACACTCCTTGCAGGGCCTTGGCTATCAGGCCAGCCCTGCTATTAGCTCTGTTGCTTTGCCTTAGAAAACGGCTGAGGGACAAAAGGGATGTTTTACCCCTTACGTGCTCCCACTTCCACTTAACCTTTGGGGGCGAGATGTCATGCAAGACCTGAGGGTTGTGTTATCTAATGAACATATTTATTCCCCTCAGGCTAGACGAATTATGGGCAAAATGGGATATGTAGAAGGAAGGGGTTTAGGGCCTATGGGCCATGGTAGAACTGAACCCATTCAATCCACTAGTAACCCTGACAGACAGGGCCTGGGTTTTTCCTAGGTGCCATTGAGGCAGCACGGCCCATCCTGTGGAAAACGGAGGACCCAGTTTGGGTTCCTCAATGGCCTTTGTCCTCTGAAAAACTGGAGGCTGCTACTCAAATAGTACAGGAGCAGTTAAGGTTGGGACATCTAGAGCCTTCTACTTCCCCCTGGAATACCCCGATATTTGTAATCAAGAAAAGGTCGGGCAAATGGAGGCTGCTCCATGACCTAAGAGCCATCAATGAGCAGATGGATTCCTTTGGCCCAGTACAGAGGGGTCTTCCAGTCCTTTCCGCCTTACCCAAAGGTTGGAGCCTAGTTATTATAGATATTAAAGATTGCTTTTTTTCTATTCCCTTATATCCCTTAGATAAACCCCGTTTTGCATTTACGCTCCCTTCGGTTAATCATGTGGAGCCTGATAAGAGGTTTCAATGGAAGGTTTTGCCTCAGGGCATGGCAAATAGCCCCACCATCTGTCAGTTATATATTCAAGAAGCTTTTAGACCTTTGAGGCGACAATTTCCTTCCCTGATTTTGATTCACTATACGGATGACGTCCTTCTGTGCCATAAAGATTTGACAGTTTTGCAAAGGGCCTATCCTTTATTACAGTCCCTCTTGTCATGCTGGGGTCTACAGATCGCCGAGGACAAAGTTCAGATTTCTGATACGGGACATTTTTTGGGGTCAATTATCCTCCCTGATAAGATTGTCCCACAAAAGGTAAAGATAAGAAGGGACCACTTAAGGACCCTTAATGACTTTCAAAAATTATTAGGAGATATTAACTGGCTCAGGCCTTTTTTAAAGATTCCCTCCACAGTCCTGAAGCCACTGTTTGACATCCTTGAGGGTGACAGCCACCTGACCTCTCCAAGGTCCCTCAATTCTCCAGCAAAACAGGCCTTGCAGCTAGTAGAGCAGGCCATACAGGAAGCCCAACTGACACGCCTTGATGATACATTGCCTTTTTCCTTGTGCCTTCTTAAGACAAAGGGATTGCCTACTGCCGTGCTGTGGCAAAATGGCCCACTCTTATGGATCCACCCTAATGCTTCACCAGGAAAAATCATTGACTGGTATCCCGATGCCGTGGCACGACTTGCCTTGCGGGGACTTAAGGCCTCCCTCCCTCACTTTGGGAGACATCCAGAAGTGCTAATAGTCCCGTACACTTTGCCTCAGGTCCAGACCCTGACAGCTGCCTCCAATGAATGGACCATATTGATAACCTCATTTCCGGGACAGATAGACAATCATTATCCCCGGCACCCTATTTTGCAGTTTGCCTTATCCCAAGCTGTGGTTTTCCCTCGCGTGACATCCCCGGTGCCCTTATCAAATGGCTTGATAGTTTATACTGATGGCTCCAAGACGGGGATCGGAGCCTATGTGATTGGCACTCAGGTTGTCTCAAAAGAGTATAATGAAACCTCCCCCCAGGTTGTTGAATGTTTGGTGGTTCTGGACGTATTACAGAACTTTTCTGATCCTGTAAATATTGTTTCTGATTCTAGTTATGTAGTCAATGCAGTTAATCACCTTGAGCTTGCTGGAATTATTAAGCCATCCAGTAAAGTGGCTTCCATCTTTCATAAAATCCAAACTTGCTTGTTAGCCAGGCGGCACCCATTTTATATAACTCATATACGGGCACACTCAGGTCTCCCTGGCCCTATGGCACAGGGGAATGACCTGGCTGACAAAGCTACAAAAATGATTGCAGTTGCCATGTCTTCCAATTTGGAAACCGCCAAGACCTTCCACGAGCAGTTTCATGTGACGGCTGAGACACTACGCCGTCGATTTTCCCTGACTAGAAAAGAGGCTAGAGAAATAGTTACCCAATGTCACAATTGTTGTCAATTTTTACCTATACCTCATGTGGGGATCAACCCAAGAGGCATCAGACCGTTACAGGGCTGGCAAATGGATGTTACCCATGTCACCTCTTTTGGGAAACTCCAGTATTTACATGTTTCCATTGATACTTGCTCTGGTGCTTTGCACGCCACTCCCCTATCGGGAGAGAAGACTTCCCATGTAATTCAGCACTGTCTCGAGGCCTGGAGTGCCTGGGGCAAACCCAGAGTCCTTAAAACAGACAATGGGCTGGCCTACACTTCTCAAAAATTCAAGCAGTTCTGCCATCAGATGGATGTAACCCACTTGACTGGCCTGCCCTATAACCCTCAAGGGCAAGGCATCGTGGAACGTGCCCACCGCACCTTAAAGTCTTACTTAATAAAACAAAACGGGGGAATGATGAAGGACCTCCCTTCAGTGCCGAGGACTATGATTTCTATGGCACTATTTACTTTAAATTTTCTAAACCTAGATGAACAGGAACAAACAGCAGCCGAGCGTCACTGCTCAGAGCCAGATATACCAAGAGAAATGGTAAAATGGAAAGATGTGTTATCTAATGAATGGAAAGGACCAGATCCTATTCTTATAAGATCCAGGGGAGCTGTATGTGTTTTCCACAGAAAGAAGAGAACCCCTTTTGGATCCCTGAAAGGTTCACCAGGAAGGTGATAAAACAAAGAAATGAGGTGGAATGCCCAGCAGAACCAAAGGGTCCGACTGCCCTGCCTGATCCTGCTGATGATGGCGAGCACCCCGATGGCTCGAGAAGAACTGCGTTGGGGAATTATGTCCACCTTCCCACTGCCGATGCCGGTGATGCATGATGCACAGTATATGTTACAGAATTGGACCCTTAAATATGATGAAACCCTGCGGGAACTGCGGACAGCAATTATTCAGATCAACTCCACCCGTCTTGACCTGTCCTTGACAGAGGGCCTCTCTTCATGGATTTCCTTGGCAATTTCTTATTTCAAGGAATGGGTGGGGGCGGGATTGTTTGGAGCAGCGCTCTGCTGTGGGTTGGTGTTGCTCCTATGGCTCATCTGCAAACTCAGGGCCCAGACTAAAAGAGACAAGGTGGTCATTGCGTAGGCGCTTGTTGCCTTAGAACAAGGAGCCTTGGCCGGTGTTTGGCTACTAGCAGTACGTCGCCAGCCAGCCAGTTCTTGCACACCCGCGAGTCTAGTCTCATTGCACTGGGTAGAGTGTTTGGTCTGAGCAGCTCTTGAGGGATGTCGAGCAAAGCATCGCACAAGGCGGTCATCATTGTGGGCCACCTTGGGAGATATGTCATCTACATGAGGGTTGAGTGCCCTAGTTTCCCTCCCTCTAAAAAACGGCATTGGGCGGGTCAGGAAGACCTCAGGCGCAAATGAGCTTAGGGGTCATCTCCTGTACAAGGCCCAACCTTTTGGTCAGGGGATTTGACCTCTGTCTCCGCCCTCTTAAGAGTGTCCTACTTTGCTTACAGAAATAAAAAGGGGGAGATTTGGGAAGCCGCCTGAGTCGCACCCACATTCGCCATTACAAGATAGCGCCTACATCTGGCCGAGGACAAGTTGTAAACAGGCTAGTGTGCATGTACCTGGTAATTTTCCACCTCAGAGTCTCAGCCTCTCTCATGGCGGCATCTGGCCTGATGCGGGGAGCCAATGGGGAAGCTCCATGTCCCAGGCAAGCGCTGTGACCTATATAAGGGACGGGCGTTCTATTGTTCGGGGTCTCCACTTGTGGCAAGCTTATGCTCTCCCTCTCAAGATGCATTAAAGCTTTACTGCAGAAGGATCCTATGTGTGCCGCGTCGTTCTTGCTGGCGAGACCGTAGCGCGGGACACTCAAAGATCCTAGCTACAGCCCAGGGGTTTTGTTTATAAAGTCTATAGGAAGGAAGACTGGTTACTAAGCGGAATAGTTTGAGTGGATCTTCATTTTGATTAATAAATTAGGTTATGCAGTCACTTTTTGTCTTCATATTTTCCTTTCCAAGATGCATCTGATTTTAATCATGTACACACTCAATTATTCATAGGTATAAGATAATGTACAGTGATTTCCCTGTAAGTTAATTTGCAGGACACCTTATGATGTGGGGAGGCATACTGAGGATATTGTGGAGACAACAGTTAATGGATATAATCATAATACATTGTATACATTTATAAAAATTTTAAGGAACAAATAAAAATATTAAAAAACAAAATCAAAAACAGGAATAATGGAAAGCATCTGCTATTATAAAATTCTTAGAAATGAATAGTTGACACACAACTATTTTTAGATCAGGATAAATGATTCTTCATTAATAATAATAATAGATGGTTTTAACAAATGTTCCTGCCTCCGTGAGTTGGTTGACATAGCAAAGCTTGGTTTACATTTTGCTGCAAGTTTCTTTTTATATGCTCCACCCAAAATGTATGTGAAGACATCTCCACCCACATTATGTACCGAATTGCTCACACATTATCATCTGTTGGATGCTCTAACAAAGGAATCTAACTTATTGGATGGTGAGGTAATCACTCCCTGTTAGCAGTCACCTTTCCCAGCTTCAGCACCAGCACTGTCTTCCTCCCAGCCCCAGGGAAAGCATCTTAAAATCATTTTCTCTTTCTTTTTCCATTCTCTCTCTGTATCTAATCCATCCATCACTGTATTTCAACATATTGTGTATGTGTGACTATCTATTCTATTTCTTGAGCCTTCATTTCCACCTTATGAGCCAACACTTTATTCCATGGTTCCTGGTATTTCATCTGCATGATTATGCAGAGACCTTCATTGCTTTGCCTCAAGGTTCCTCCATTGCACTGAATTTTGTGTCTCTTCTCAAATAAAACCCTCTAATGCTTATGTTTCTGTAAAGTATATTTGCTTGCTCTTCACTGTTCTGTCTAATTTATCCTTGTTTCAGAGTTTGACAGCCTATTGCTCTGCCTCACTAACTAAACCACTCCGTTTATTTCCATCTCTTCATTTTTTATTAGCAAACCTTTTTAATTAAAGTATAATTACACCATTCACCTTATTACTCCCCCTCCTTTTAGCCCCTCTGTCTCTTATTAGCCATGATTCAAATTTACGGCCTCTTATTTGGAAAGTATTAGTTGTATATAAGTATTGCAAATAAATATATAAATACAAATTGTTCTCTCAATTTACTGTTGCTTCTATGCTTATTCTTTATGGCTAGCCACTTAGGAGTAGATATCCATTTAGGAGATTCATAATAAGAAGGCTAGGCTGATTCCATGACAGGCTTTAAATTGGCAGTTAAGGATACAAGGCCTAAATCTCTGTTACCAAGAACTGGGCAGTTACAGGTAAGTCCAGGACATAGAAACTGCCCACCACATAGCCTGAGGCAAGGACAATGGGTCAGCAGCAATTTCCAGACCTTCCCAGCAATTTTACAGCCTCCACACCCTGGTAATGGAATATCTATAGAGATGGACCCAACAGATTAATATAGAGGTCATCTTCTCTGGAATTCCCTAATATGCTTTAAATCAGGCCTGAAATCTCACTTGGGTGTTTCTCTATTCTGGCTATGGGAAACTCCTGAAAGCTAGACTTCTGCAGAATAAAACACATTTTGTGTCTCCATAATATCTATTTGAGTCTGAAATATCATTTTTTTCTTGAAGCATAGACCCTAACAATAACTTAGATGACTTTCCAATAGTCTTTAATTGCCTGGAGCTCTTTATCTAGGCATGAGGCTCTGTGTAATGCTCCTCATGTATGACAACATGCTCTTTAGAATCTCTACATTTGTCAACTAAACAAATTCCCATTCTTTTCCTAATCATTACTGTTTCCTCTTCAACTTTAATGACAGTCATTGCACACATCTTTATTGCATTAAAAACTTGGAATTCTTTAGCCTAAAGGTTTGACAATAGGAAATAATTAAGTAAAATATAATCTAGTCATCCAATAAAATTAATGTAGTAATTGGCCTCCCAGTGTTGGGGCCCATGATTTACTGAAGGATGATATCCCAGACTCATATTATGCAAAGAGCATTTATTCACCTGAATTTCCTGCATGTAGGGGTCTTCCCATTTGGGAATGGAGTCCTTTGGTGGACTAGCAGTTCCAGCTTTTATTGTCGGTTAGGGGAATGCTAGGGAGAGGTATGTGCCTTTTTACCTTGACTGGTTAACTCTATTTTTAGAGGTTTGACTGATTCTACAATTGGTTAGACTCTGGAGACTTCCCAGAGGTTTGCTTACTCATTCTAGCTATCTGTTGCTACTTCAGGCCAGATGACAAGATGTTCTTGAATTGGATGCCTGTGACTGCAGTTGGCTGAACACAGGTTGCTGAATCTTGGTATTCATTTTTGGGAAACAGGAATATGTTCAAATTATTTTATTTTACCTGATGAATGAAAATGTTGAAATTTTATTCTATTTTCTATAAGTCAATAGTGGCTTCTTTCAGAATGTTGATACGTATTCTGTAAGTGTTATAATTGAATCTAAGAAGAAAAGCTGCAACAGCCAAATCTTCAAAATTAACATTGGCATGAAGTGATAGGATGACACTACACTACCAGAATGGGCATCAGTTAGGTGAAGAGCAACTAAACTCATCCAGGTTCATCCTTAATTGACCCTGGCATTGTTGATTCCCTGAAACTCTTAAAATCATATTTCAAACTTGATAGTTTATCAGACTTTCAACAAAAACAATATAATATGTTATTATAAAAAAATTTTAAAGAAGGATCAGTTTGCTTCCTCCTATCCTAATTTTCTTCCCCCATTGTTGGGGAAAAAAATACAAAACAAAACAAACCACTACCTCCACCACCACCACCAACAACAACAAATAAAACAAACAAACAACCACTGTGTAAACAAACACTCAAGAGGAGAAACTTCATTTGGCTTACACTTCTATGTCACAGTTTTTCATGAGAGGCCAGGACATAAGCTAAAGGCCATAATGGAACCATACTTACTCTTACTTTTCAGACATCATTCATTGCTTTTGTATATCATCTGGGGCCATATACCCATGGATGGCACACTACTTATAATTGGGCTTGGCTCTCCCACATTAACAGCTAACTAAGAAAATGCCAAACAGATATAGCAACAGGGTAATATGATAAATCCAATTTATTAAATTGGAGTTTATCTTTTTGGGTTAGTCTACATTATGTCAAGTAAAAATGAAATTAGTCTGCTATTGATATATCTATATACTAATATATCTAAATAATTATATCTGTCTGTAATTTGTAGTTTAAATATACATATTTCTGTAGTTGGGTATTTAGGGAGACACATCAATCTCCAATTAAAATAAATAAAATAATTAGGTATTAACAGAAAGTTTACTTGGTTTTCTCCAAAAGTCTGATATTCAAATAAATTTGACAATTTCATTGAACTCTTACATTTATGCTATTGTAATAACACTTAGGTTTCCACAAGAGCACTTTTTAACAATTCTATGCTGGAATCTGAATTATGATGTTTAAGTTGGGTTTATATAACCAGCTCTAAATTTATTGACAGTGTTGTACTTAAGAATTTATTATAACATCCCATAATCATGGCAACTATGACTGATAATACTACTCTGTGTGTAGGATTACTGCAGAACACACTGAGGAAAAAAATTTCAGTTTAATTTTACTTTAAATGGATATTCATTTAAAGTTTCTGGATGTGCAGATATGAATCATATGGTTAAATACTTGATTATTTTATTCATTTACTCACTAATAATTTTCATGAATGACAAATATACTATGTTTATAGTAGTAAATATAACAGATATAGTCAAAGTAGTCAAATTGTTATATTCAAACCTAAAATATTCAGGTAAATGTAATAAAAAGCTATTTTTCACTTACACTGCAGGTTCATTAGGTATTTGGATTTCATATTTTATGTGGTGGTTAGGGAATGTGGCTGTTGTCAGCTGATGGCATCTCAAATACTCTTCCTGGAGTAGCAAAGTCTGGCTGACCCAAAGGAGTGGTACGGTG
Organism: Rhynchomys soricoides; assembly: GCA_019843965.1. Classification (NCBI taxonomy): domain Eukaryota; kingdom Metazoa; phylum Chordata; class Mammalia; order Rodentia; family Muridae; genus Rhynchomys; species Rhynchomys soricoides. The sequence goes on along the minus strand of JADRCH010000305.1, from coordinate 4,443,895 downwards.
GAGGATATATGTCTGTGCTAATGACCCACCCTAAACATGTAATAAAGACTGTTCACATTCCTCTGGCTCTCATTAGCTACCCACTGATAGTAGATAACAGAGCCACAGAAAGTACAGCCTGTTTCAGGAAGAAATAAAAGTGAATATGGGCAGAGGATTGTGAGCATACAGTACTATTCATTCTTCTACTCACAATCTTCATATTCTAGAGTGGATAGACAATGTTAACATTTATAAAACAGATGGTTCCAATAAAGAAATAAGTGATTGCTAGGAGTGAGCAAAAGGAAGTCTTATAGAGAAGACAGGAAGCTAGTTTGGAGATATTGCTAGAGACCATTCAGTAAGGCATAATGCTGTCAATGAAGTTGAAGTTGGGAGCCCTGGAGATTGTTAAGACCTAGGTAAAATATTAAGGGCTAGATGGAGTGTTAAGTCCTGGGAAAATGTTAAGCCTTTGGTAACTGTTACCTGGCTAGCCTGCCATTTTATGCTGTTACTAATATTATAAGAAAACATTCTCATATATTGTTTCTGCTGTTACTAGGAAATTTTCTCGTGCCTAAGTTAACTGTATTTTCTGCTATGTTCTGTGCCCTTAGAAACAAATCACCATAGAAGTCAGTAGAACTGCTTTGTATAGTTACCCATTGTTGGCATCAGGACCTTCAAAACGGTGACATCACAACCAGGCAACAGTGCCACCTGCACACCTATTGCCAAGGCTACAGCCACCATATTCTCAGAATCCATGTGGCCCATCTCCCACAATTACCTATGGCTACGTCAGTGTCCATATATAAACAGAAGACCCCTCTGATCTCTCTCTCTCTCTCTCTCTCTCTCTCTGTATCTATTCCTCTTACCCCTTCTTTTTTAGCTGCAACCTTGCCCATCCTTCAATAAACCACACATAGAACTGTTTGACCTGGTGTGGCAGTCGCCACCTGGAGCAATTGTGAAGCTACCACTGCTGTTAGAGGACCAACGCTACATGGAATGCCACCACTGTCATCACTGCCCCCAACCACTGCTACACCACATGGACTCCATCTGCTGGCACCCACCATCATCCATCATGTGGATTTCCATCACTGCCTCAGACAATCACTGTCGCTACCACCTCCGTCATTAGACTCACAGACTTCTACCACATGAGCTGTGCTGCCGCGGAACACCACCTGAAGCTAGCATCTGGCCACACTGACCACGAGGTTCCACACTGGTGTCTGACCAACCTTTTCTGGGTTGTGGGGTTGGTGTTTCAATGCTCAGTCCCTACAACCAGCCTCCTGGTTGACCTACAAGTTAAGACTTAGACCCTTGGGTGATCTCCCTTCTTGAAAGCAGTTCAGAATCCCTCAAGCTTTTGCAGCCATTTTAAATTCCTAGTACTAGGCTGAATTGCTTTCTGGCAATTTCCAAGAAATTGCTGGCCATAGCCCCTAGAATTTCACTTGAAGACCTGAATTTCTCGCTTGGCTTTTACTGACCAGTTGCTGAACTTTTCTCTGGGACACCGGCACGAATAGCTCAGTAACATTCCCAACACCCAATGTATGCTAAATGGTCTTTGAATGTACCCCCAGGCTCCCCACTGGGATGTCTCCTGGAAAATCTCAAAAATGCCCGATTTGAGACCCTCAAAATTGATACACCTCTGCAATAAGGTCTGGGTTCAATACCCTTATAAAATAGTTCAAAATGGCTAGCTAATGGCAATTTAGACATCATTGATTTAAGAGATCTCCATACATACTGCAGCAGTTGGATAAATGGAAAGAAGTCTCATATATCCAAGCATTCATCTATCTTTGCTCTTACCCCTCTATGTGTTCTGCTTGTTCCCCATGCCAACTTCTCTTAACCATGAAACCTATTCAACCACCACTAGATGACTCTACAACCCTAGACCCAGCTAACAAACCACCTCCCTTCCTCCACAGACCTGCTACTGTGCCTCCAAAAACACAAACTGCTGCCTTAGTTTCTCATTCTCACCAGGATATTCCTGGGCCTAGTAGCTCAACCTCTCCAGACTCTTCCCCTCCTTCTGTGCCAGCTTCAGATTGCTCCAATTGCCCTGCATTGGTGCTGACCTTCACCCCTCCTATCACACATTCTAAGGCCATAGCCAAACCCCCAATTCTTTCTCCTCCAGAGTCGCCTGAGCACCAGTCCTTCCTCTAAGGGAAGTGGCTGGGGTTGATGGTCTAGTCAGAGTGCATGTCCCTTTCTCACTATGTGAAGTTTTGCAAATAGAAAGCAGACTGGGTTTATATTCATCTAACTCTTCCAGCTTTATTAAGGAGTTCTAGTACATCACTCAATCTTATAGCTTGACATTCCATGATGTTCATATGATTCTTACTAATAATTTACTTCCTGATGAACATAGGCAAATTTGGGAAGAGGCAAAAATGCAGACAGATGGAATTCACTGAAGAGAGAGAACATATCCAATTGGATCTGAGGCAGTGCCTGACCAGGATCCTCCATGGAATTAAAATTCTGTAGGTGGTATCTTAGCCTGAGACAGGTTTATTCCATTCTTTCTGGCTGGCTTAAGAAAGGCAGCCTTAAAGCCAGTAAAATTTGAAAAGTGCCAAGAGGTTGTCCATGACAAACAGGAGAACCCATCTCAAATTTTAGAACGCCTCACAAAGGCTCTACTGTAATACACTAATTTAGATCTTGAAAGCCCAGAAGGTAAGCAACTTCTGATGACCTACATTTTTCCCAGAGCTACTCCAACATAAAAGCTAAACTTAGGCAGTTGGAGAAGTAGCCCCTAACTCCACAGGCAGAAGTCTTGGCACTGTCCTTAAAGATGTATCATAAGAGAGATGAGAAGGTCCGAAACAAAAATACCACATGCTGGCAAAGGCTGTCCGACCAGCCTCAGCTGCTATTTCAAACTCCAGGTCTTCTAAGGCTCAGAGACCACCAGGTCCTAGCTATAGATGTGGTCAGCAAGGTCACTGGGCAAGGGTGTGACCCATCTCTGGCAAGCCAAGGGGGGCCATGTCCTGGTTGCCATCAGTAGGGCCATTGGACTGTTGATTACCCTCATGCCCTGCAGAACAGATGGACATCACACCCAGGTAGCCCTCCAACCAAACTCTTTGGCTTGGTTATAGATAACTGACAGAGCCCAAGCTCTCTTGACCCAACCGTGCCTATCACTAGCTAGGGAGTCCTGGGTAGCGATCATGGTATGTGGGCAGTCTATCTCCTTCCTCTTCCAATGGGGCCACTTACTCAGTCCTGACAGCATTTTTGGGACTGACTTCACCTTCAGGTTTTCCTATTGTCAGGGTAGGAGGACAACCTTGCCTTTCACATCAGACTTAGTTGCATTTTTAGGGGTGTACCCCTCACTCATTACTTTGTGGTAGTGCCAACATGTTCTGTCCCCTTATTGGGAAGGGATCTTATAGCTAAGTTGGTAACCACTATTTCCTTTGCTCCCTCCATTTGCCTAAACCAAAGCTCATGAGCAGTTCCTCTGCCCCTTCTTCTAGCCAGTCAACCTACTAACAATAACATGTTGTTTCCTTTACCAGATTCTGAGGCAGATCCCTGAGGTTGGGATGTCCAGAACCCCCCTGTTTCTAAACGTCATTCTCCTTTTGTCATCCAGTTACTGGACTCTACCAGGTACATCACCCAAACGTAATATCCGTTCTCTTTTCAGAACCTCAGGGGACTTAAGTCTAACATTTCTGACCTCTTAAGGAAAAACTCCTTTGCCCCAACTCTTCCGCCTTTAAAACCCCTATACTAGCAGTTAAGAAACCTAATGGCAACTATAGCCTGGTTCAAGACCTCGAGTGCATTAATTCTGCAGTGGTTCCCCTCAATCCTGCTGTGGCTAACCCTTACACACTTCTTTCCACTATTCTTACAGGAACTCCCCATTTCTCAGTCTTAGATCTCAAGGATGCATTTTTCTCTATCGCTCTAGATGCCCAGTCAGAAAATATATTTTCCTTTACCTGGAAAGATCCTGACACCCATTTTTCTACCCAACTTGCATAGACTGTTCTACCTTAAGGATTCTGGGAAAGTCCATACCTATTTGGCCAAGCCCTGGGTTCTGACTCACTCTCTTTATCTCTTCATAAATCTAAGGTTGTACTTTACATAGATGATATCATCTGTAGTCCCTCTTTAGAGATTAGCCAAGCTGATACCTCTGCTCTTCTAAATTTTCTTTCCAGTTTAGGCTACAGGGTCTCACCTTCTAAAATTCCACTCCTCAGGTCACCTATTTGGGACTAACAATTAATCCAACCCACAAGGCTGTTACCTTAGATAGAAAAAATCTGATTCAGTCCCTAACTGCTCCTTCTACAACGGAAGAGATCTTATCATTCCTAAGAATGGTTAGCTTTTTATGTTCCTGGGTTCCTTCCTTCTTCCTCCTTTCTCACCCCTTATATGAAGCAGAGTTAGGCCTCATCCACGAACCTCTTCCTAAACCTGTTACCAAGCCTTTTCAAAGGCTCCAACAGGCTCTGCTTAAGGTCCAAGACTTACATCTCCCTGACATGACTGGTCATGTTTTCCTCTATGTAACTGAAAAAGAGGGATTTGCCTTTGGAGTCTTAGGTCACTAACTAGGATCCTCTTTTGCATCTGTAGCATACTTGTCAAAAAGAAAAAAAACCTAGATCTAACCATCTAGGGATGGGCACCCTGTATTCAAACCTTAGCAGCCACTGAACTCCTTATTGGAGAGAAAAACAAACAAGCAAACAAACAAAAAAAACCCTTGGGGTTGCCTATTACTGTCTTCTTTTCTCATAACCTGTTGCAGCTCCTAACTTACAAAGGTATACAAACTCTACCTCTGTTCAGGGTTCTTTCTCTTTAGGCAACACTAATAAAAGTCTCCACACTTACCTTCCAATCATACCCTCCTCTTAATATTTCCAATCTTCTTTGACCTAATACTAATCACTCTTTATCTCACTCCTGCATTGAAACTTTAGAGGAATAATTGTGTCATCCTTCACACATACAGCACATTGCCTCAAGCCATTTATTACCTGGTATAAAGATGAAAGCTCCTTTCTATATGAAGGGGCCAGAAAAGCTGGCTATGCCATAGTGTCAGACACCAAGGTGGTGGAGACACAGGCCCTTCCTACTCACACCACTCAGTAGGCTTAACTAATAGCCCTTACGCTTACCAGTGCCTTTCAACTGGCACAGGGACAATCCCTCAACATCTACACAGATTCCAAATATGCTTTCCATATTCTCCTGTCCCATGCCACTATCTGGAAGGAGCCGTGGCCACACACGGTCTCCTGTCCACTGCCTGTCAACCTTGGAGAACAAATCCTCTATTCCCTCTAGATTGTCAGCCCCCATCCCTCTCTCCCAAATGGCAGGGCCATTTTAAAGTGATTTTCATGACCCCTAAAGCTGCTAAACTCGAGGGACTCTCTCATTGGGTCCACCTGTCTCACCTCAAACCCTTCATCCCTCTACCTAAAAATCACTCTTCTTCATACACATCAACCCTAACAGGGCCATGTTCTGTTAAGCTCCAGAGGATATCCACGCCACACATCTTGTCCCCAGTCCCCCAAAATGACACTCCACAATGGCAGCTGAATTGGACCTCACTGGATTAGACATGTGTTTCTCATCTTCCCCATGCTGTTCATTTCCATTTAGGCTAGCCCTTATATATGGAGATTTGAGGTTCAAGAACCCCCTCAGCTAACAAACAGTCTTTCCAAATAGGGCCAGGAAACTGCTCCATAGCCAGATGCCAGGAACCAATCCAAATTGCTATCATCCCTATATCTGTTATCCCATCTAAATGTTATGATCTTTATACTTGCTATCTCTTTGACCAGACAAAAGATTATCGTAGAAAATGGCCAGGCAAATATGGGGGCTACCCATATTGATCTTGTCAGGTACATATGCTAGGATCATTGGATCATTCATTTCTTCTATCAACACCTCAGGACACTCTTTTTCTACATACAAGACCCATGGGATTCTAGGTGGGAGACAGGAGTTGTTGGTAAGGTCTACAATAAAAATCAACCCTGGTCTCCAATAAGGACTATCCATATCCCAGAGAAAATACATCTCAATTGCCCAACTCCTAGATATCGGAAAAGTATCAAACACTCCTCTGAGGTCCTTACCTCTTTGACATCCCTCCTCATAAATGGCACTAACTTGTCATTTTGCCTTTTGCTTCAGACCTTTATCTCAGCATACCAGCTCTTTAATGTCACCAGACCTGCTCAATTTAAAGACTGCAGGTTATGTGTACCCCTTGGAACTAACTCACAATTGTCACTTACAGCCTCTCCAGTGATACTACTGAGTATCCCTACCTCATCTTTTGTCAGTTGCCCTGACTCTGATGTTGCCATGACTCCTTAGCATTCCTCTATCCATCTTTTTGGTGTGGCAAATAGTTTTGAGTCCTCTGGGACATGTTCTGTAGGAACATGTTCCTTAGACTGCAATCAAACCACAACCCTTGATATATCATCTCTGCCACAATGCCCTGCAATCCAAAACATGCCAATTCTTTGTGGTACTCAGGTATAGCATTGCCTACCCACCAGCTTGTCAGGAGTTAGCACATTGGTACGCCTAGGTTTTCTGACCAAAGTAAGAAAAGCTGCTATAAAAAAATTATTGGATCTTCCAATCATGTCAGAAATCCTGTCACAAAAGTTCTTGAAGGGCTTTTGCTCTCCAGTGATCTACAGATAGCTCAGCTCTCTCTAGAGAAAAAATTCTAAAGAACTGCTATCTCTTTTTGCTAACTCATCTCATACAGACCAAAAGCTCACTTCTTTATTGACATATCAATTCAGTTACTTATTCAGGTTTCTTTTGATTATCTAATAAATGAGCATCCCGTGACTCCAGATCCTTAATTCTAGGAGACAGGAAGCACATATTATTATTATATTTTAACATTGCAAAAAAATTCAGAGATCTGCCTGCCTCTGTTATACAGAGATGCTAAACTAGCTGGAGGAGACCCAGTCTTGAAATTACCATTTCTACCACACCTGGGCCTGGTGTCCTTGCCTGACCTTGAACTTAGGAATCTGCCTGCCTTTGTATCTTTCTGAGAAGCAGGCTCAATAATGCAGCTGCTTATGTTCCTTTAGATTCATGAAGCCCCTCATACTTTATATTGCATCCTTATATTTTGCATAATAGAGAAATTATGTATTTTTGATCTCATGTTTTTACAGTTCTATCTCAGAGTCTTAAAGGCTGTCGTGAAGGTCTGAACGTCTCAACCTACCATTCTTCTAAGACATTAGCCACACCTTTGCCTCCTGAAATCCTGCAGTCTGATTATCTAGGAGTCCTTAACATTAACAGATAGGACATTCATTGGAGGACTATGAAATATGTACATTATTGTCCAAACAAGTGTAATGCCCTGTCCCAGGGAAAGGAACTGTGTTATTCTATTGCCATCAAGGCCATGCCAGACCCAGCAGTCATCTATTATAATATAATATGCTATGCCACAGATTATTAGCATCAAATAATATTAAGGATCTGCTAGGTCCTGTGTATCACATACACATACATACTCACACACACACACACACATACATACATACACACACACACACACACACAGAGAGTGAGAGAGAGAGAGAGAGAAATACACACAATGGAATTTTGCTCAATGGTAAAGAAAATTGAAATTCTGAAATTTATACGAAAATGGACGATACTGAAAAATATTCCACTAACTTCAGGCCTAGAAAGAGAAACACTTTACGATCTTTCTCATATATGAATCTTGCTTCAATTTTTGCTGTTTTTCTTGGGGAGAAGAGGAGGTAGCTAAGAAACTAGAAACAGGCAATTTGTGGGAGAATGGATAAAGGAAGGGAGATAGCAATAACAGGTATAATAATATCACACAGGGTGAATGCTGAAGACAAAATGGTCCAAGTAGGATGTGGGGTAGGAGAATTATGAAATGCTGGAAAGGGAGTGTTAGGGAAATAAATTGGACACAAAAAATATATAAGGAAGCATAATCTTTTAAGCAAATGAAATTATGAAAGCGATATTAGAACACCTGTGATGTGAAACACAGGTTATAGGAAGAAAGAGGTCTAAAGGCTTAAGCGTATATATAGGCAACAGGATGAGGAGAGAGGTGTAGGCTGGGGCTGACTTAGCCCAAACTAAGGATAAATAAAGAAACCCATGAAATATATTAATTTATTAACTAACTAAATTCTATTGGTTTATTCATTTATTCACTTATTTTATTTGAAACAGAAACTTACTATGTAGCTCTGGCTGTTGTGGAACTCACTACATAGACATGGCTGCCCCTGAACTTACATACATCTGCCTGCCTTTGCTTCCAAATGTTGGAATTAAGGGTGTGCAGCACCAGGCCTAACTTAACTAAAATATAATTTTAAAACAAGAGTTTCAGGAAAAAGCAATGTCTTGCCCAGAAGATACAGGATATTAAATGAAAATTTCAGTAACAGGAAGCTTACTAAGAGAAATTGTTCAGAAAAGGCTCAAAGTCACTCCAAACAACACTAGATGGTAGAGACATATTGCTAAAGATATTCAACATACACTTGTTGAATGTAGACAGATAAAACTTGAACTGATCAGGAAATTCTTACTGTTAGCTAGATTTCATAGTGCTGAAAGATTCTGTACAGGATAGGGGCCAGAAAATGAATAAATCGTCTTACCCAGTGCTAGAGTTGCATGCTACTTACTGATTGGGAAGGTAAGATGTGCCCACTGTGCCATAGTGATATGACAGAACTGAGAGTAACCATCTACTTACTAATTGGATTTGTGGTCCATGTCATGAGGAGAAAAATTAATATCTGGTTCTGGCAAATCTGCGTAATTCTCATGACTAACGTGGGTATTAGACAATGGAAAAACTTCTGCTATTTGCTGAACAGTCATGTTCTCAAACTGCCTCCTATTAATGTTTATATCCAAAGATCGGTAGATCTGCATTACACTTAACCTTGTCCAGAAAAGCTTCTTATTGGTTGACAGTGGATGATGTAGAGATTCATCATTGTTCCATGTGCTGGGAAAAAGGGACTGTGAGCACTCCGCTTTAGATAAACAATGTCAGAAGCAGAGGACAAAATTGAGAGATATGCTTGAAGAGGATGAAGCAGAAAGTAGAGATGGACATGATATATATCTATATCTATATCTATATCTATCTATCTATCTATCTATCTATCTATCTATCTATGCAGTTTTCAAAGCATAATAAAAACATCTTTAGCAAAGTGAAGAACATGTACTTTAGAAATAAATAGAAAGTTTGGGAAATGGTTTGCTCATGTGATTCCTAATATAAAAACATCAATAGTCTAAGAATACTAAATTTTAAAGTCCTTCTTTTGTTTAATCCAAAAGTTGTAATATAGTAGGGTTCTCATAGGAGTTGCTTAACAAGTTTTATTTTGTGAAAAAAAAATCAACCAACGAAGACATGAATAGTATTTGTGTCCTATATTTCTTTTAACAAATTCCACAGTAGAGATCCAACTCTTGTTCCTGTTTGTGAAATCACATGAGCACTTTCAAATCTGTAACTGTGCATCTGTAACCAGATACAGCTGGAAATTTATATTGTCAGACCTGCTTTTATGGTTTGTGGCATGTTTCAAGGATAGGAAGAACGATTTTTCTAGAGAAGATACTTGAGAAAATTCTCTTTAATTTTCATGAAAGGGAGGAATTATTGATAAACACACTTAAATTTTCAGATTGGTTATTTCTTAGGGGTTATTTGGGGTCATAATTGTAAATCTCATTACCTTACTTGAAATGGTTCTCTTTCATTATTATGGTGCTGAGGTCCGTATCCCTGAAGCTAATTGCAAAGTAGAGCTGCAGAGTTCTAATTGTTTGCCATCAAAATAGCTGTGTAAGCTTGATTAACAGTGTTCAGCAACATTCATAACAGTCCAAGCCTGGCCCTGCATAAAATAGAAACTGAAAAAAATCAATAAGATTTAATAAGATCAGGAACAATCACTTACAATAGTACATCAATCACACAAAGTAATAGGTGCAGGATTTGATAGGGTCCTGAACTGCCTGAGAGATTCATAACCAGTGCTCGTTAATGATTGGTTCATTTGCATTTTATCAATCCAGCTACAGCTGACAAGCAGAAGGAGCAGGAGAAAGAAATATGTTGACTTAAACTCATCAGCTTTGAAATTAAAAAACTAACATATAACAGCAAGTATCTTGGCACATGGAAATCTGATATTATTACCAAGATGTGTGTAATCATTTGCTCTTAAGATTGAGCTGCTGTTAGGCTTGCATAACAATCCTGATAACAGTGTTCTGTGGTCACTAAGATCTCCCCAAGCTTAGAAAGAATGTACACAGGAATATAAACTCCCTTTCTAATACTCACAAACCTCTATTGCATAATTAAATTCAATACAAAATGGGCCCCATTCATTGTTTGTACCTCTTTGAAATAAATGAAGCCCCTGGCCTTGCCTAAGGCAAAATCTCCATCAAATGTTGAAATAATCAAAATGAGATGGCTTTCTGGTGATTATTGCTTATTACTCCATCTTCATCAAGTTGATGCTATGACTTTATAAGATAATCATGCATTATGTACTATCTTTATTAAAACACATTTGAAGAAGAAAGGTAAATAAATAGAATAAAATTGTGCAAACAAATTTCTGATTCTAAATAAATGATAGTCAGTAATATAAAAAATTAATCCCTTTTTAAACATCACAGGCAAAATGAAAAGTCTGCGTTTTCCAAGAAATTCATGTTGATTCCAGCTTATAAAATTTCACGTAGGGTTTCTATGGAAAGAATTGTGTGAGTGGTGGGATGCCGAGCTTATTCTCAGAGAGCAGCAGTACTACCATCCAAATGTTGATTAATTAGTCTATGTCCAAAACTAGAGTAAATAATGTGCTCCTTCAGAGAAAAACATTATGATTCAGGTCTTTGTAGAGGATGTTTAAATAAAAGATTTCTACATGGGATACTTTAATTCAATCAAAGTACAGGTAAAATCCCCTTCTGATAGACTCCATGGGGCCTCTAAGTAGTTTTGTTGTGGTAGAATTTGGTTAAAATGAATAAATACATTTATCATATTCTCAGTGTGGAGTGCATATTAGACAGATGTGATGGTGGTCTTTTTTCTATTGAATTAACACATGAATAGACATGCTTTGAATAGGAAGGGCAGACTAGGAACAAGGCCTAATGCACACATACCTTCCAGGCTGTCCCTAAATCCTGGATAACTTTAAAATGGCTTGGGATTAAGATAACACTTTTGTTTTCTTCTTTCATTTTCAAAGATAAAACTAATTATGTTGGTCAGAAAAAGTGTGTGTGTGTGTGTGTGTGTGTGTGTGTGTGTGTGTATTTTGCTATGTTCACCAAAATATTGTAAAAAAATCTCAATTGCATGCATTTTAATTTCCTTTCTCCATAAAACAAATGACCTAGAAATCAGGAGATAAAAATATGTGTTAATTTGAGACCATCACACTTAGGGAGCCTTTCATGACAAAATCAATTCATAGAATGCCAATTTGCCTAAAAGCAAATTGACAAATATCTAATCAAATGAAAGATAAATCCACCCTTATTGGGCACTGGATGATTTGGTTTTGGTGACGTGGGAGGCTTTAAGAATCAATTATCCATTGTATGTGGTTCATTCTTATATATTTTAATGGAATGCTGGCAGAGATTTAGTATTCTAAACATTATCTCTTATTCACTTCAAAAACATTTTTACCAGGGCATTGACTTGGTTAGGGTTTTACTGCTGTGAACAGTCACCATGACCAAGGCAAGTCATATAAATAACAACATTTTATTGGGGCTGGCTTACAGGTTCAGAGGTTCAGTCCATTGTCATCAAGGCAGGAGCATGGGAGCATCCAGGTAGGCACAGTGCAGGAGGAGCTGAGGGTTCTACATCTTCATATGAAGGAAGCCAGGGAAGGACTGGGCATCCTCAGGGAGCTAGGAGAAAGATCTCCAAGCCCACCCCCACAGTGACACATTTCTTCCAACAAGGCCACAGCTTCTAATAGTGCCACTCCCTGGCTATGAGCATAAGCAAACCATAAGAGGGATTATAAGAGAACTTGGAGAGAGATATAAAACATATATTATGTACTTTCATTGTGGTAGAACAGCATGTGTTTTATGAATATTCTGATAAAAATATTACTACGGACTGTTAGCATCCATAAGAAGGTTTGAGCAATTATGCATAGTTAAAATACCTGTCTAATTGGATTTGAATTTTTACCCAACCTCTGCACACTGCCAGCTATGACTTCAGGAGGTCATCCAAACTCCACAAGTTTCATTTTTCTATGGTACATATATGCATTGCCTACCATAATTATCTGACACATAATTACTTTTCAATACTTGCTGCTAATTATTATTAAAAATCAAAACACAATATGCTATGGAATAATTTAAGGAATTTACTTAAACTCGGTGTATTTAGCTGCAATGGATTATTTGATGATAAATTGATAAATGATATACTTTTTATAAAACACATATGCTATTGCTTAGGTAATATTTCTAGCTTATAAACACAAAAACATATTGTAATGGTGTTCTTATGAATAGATGAGGCAACAATACTGGGGCACTCAAAACCTCATGGTAGCTGTAGTTGCCTTAAAAAGACCTGCATAACATCCAATCATCTACATCCTAAGAAGGAAGAGAAAAGTGTTCATGAAACTTCATCTCGCAATGATGAGCTATGGGCAATTGATGTCTTCTGCTTGAAGAAGAATCTGTTTTCTTCACGACTGTGGCTCTTGGTAAGTCAAGCACACTCCTTTGAATGGATCATAGCCAGAAGTATTTGGGCAGCACAGACTTGACTCAATGGATTATTATGAAAGAACAGATCTGCTGCAGCTGATAAACAACTTCAGCAAAGTGGCTGGATACAAAATTAAATCAAGCAAATCAGTAGCCTTCCTATACTTGAAGGATAAACAGGTTGAGAAAGAAATTAGGGAAATAACACCCTTCACAATAGTCACAAACAATATAAAATATCTGGGTGTGACTCTAACCCAAGAAGTGAAATATCTGTATGACAAGAACTTAAAGTCTCTGAAGAAAGAAATCGAGGAAGACCTCAGAAGATGGAAAGACCTCCCATGCTCATGGACTGGCAGGATTAATATAGTTAAAATGGTCGTCCTGCCAAAAGCAATCAACAGATTCAGTGCAATCCCCATCGAAATCCCAATTCATTTCTTCATAGACTTAGAAAGAGCAATTCTCAAATTCATATGGAACAACAAAAAACCCAGGATAGCAAAAACTATTCTCAACAATAAAAGGACTTCTTTGAGAATCAGCCTCCCTGACTTCAAGCTATACTACAGAGCAGTAGTGATAAAAACTGCATGGTATTGGTACAGTGACAGGCAGGCAGATCAATGGAATAGAATCGAAGACCCAGAATTGAATCCACACACTTATGGTCACTTGATCTTTGACAAAGGAGCTAAAACCATCCAGTGGAAAAAAGACAGCATCTTCAACAAATGGTGCTGGTTCAACTGGCGGTCTACATGTAGAAGATTGCAAATTAATCCATTCCTATCTGCCTGTACGAAGCTCAAGTCCAAGTGGATCAAGGACCTCCACATAAAACCAGATACACTGAATCTAATAGAAGAGAAAGTGGGGAAAAGTCTCGAACACATGGCCACAGGGGAAAAGTTCTTGAGCAGAACACCAATGGCTTGTGCTCTAATATCAAGAATTGACAGATGGGACCTCATACAATTACAAAGCTTCTGTAAGGCAAAGGACACTGTCAATAGGACAAAACGGCAACCTACAGATTGAGAAAATATCTTTACCAATCCTACATCTGATAGGAGGCTAATATCCAATGTATACAAAGAACTTAAGAAGCTAGACTCCAGAGATTCAAATAATCCTATCAAAAAATGGGGAAGAGAGGTAAACAGAGAATTCTCAACTGAGGAAACTCGAATGGCCGAGAAGTACCTAAAGAAATGTTCAACATCTTTAGTCATCAGGGAAATGCAAATAAAAACAACCCTGAGATTTCACCTCACACCAGTCAGAATGGCTAAGATCAAAAACTCAGGTGACAGCAGATGTTGGCGAGGATGTGGAGAAAGAGGAACACTTCTCCATCGCTGGTGGGAATGCAAGTTGATACAACCTCTCTGGAAATCAGTTTGGCAGACACTCAGAAAAATGAACATAATACTACCTGAGGACTCAGCTATTCCACTCCTTGGCATATATCCAGAAGATGCTCCAACATGTAATAAAGACATGTGTTCCACTATGTTCATAGCAGCCATATCTATAATAGCCAGAAGCTGGAAACAACCCAGATGTCAGTCAACAGAGGAATGGATACAGAAAATGTGGTACATTTACACAATGGAATACTACTCAACAATTAAAAACAATGACTTCATGAAATTTGCAGACAAATGGATGGATCTTGAAAATATCATCCTGAGCGAGTTAACACAGTCATAAAAGAATGAACATGGTATGTACTCACTGTTAAGTGGTTATTAGCCCAAGAGTTTGAAATACCCAAGAGTCATTTTATAGCAACAGTAGGGCGGAGTGGGAGGTCCCAGATGGAGGACTTGGAGAAGGGACTGAATGAGCTGAGGAAGTTTGCATCCCCAGAAAGGCAGCAACAGTGGCAACTGGCCTGACCCCCTGATACTCCTGGAGCCTGATCCACCAACCAAAGAATGCTCATGGAGTGGTCCATGGTGCTGGCCACATATGGGGTAGAGGAGGGTCTTGTTAGACATCAGAGGGATGAGAGGCCCTTGGGCCTGAGGGTATTAGATCCCCCAGTATAGGAGAATGCCAAGGAGGGAAGAGGAGAGTGGGTGGGTAGGTGGGTGGGGCAATACCCCAATAGAGGCAGGGGAGGGGGGAGAAAATAGGGAGGTTCCAAAGGGGAGATCTGGAAAGGGGAAAACATTTGAAATGTAAATAAAGTAGAAAAAAATGAACAAAGACAAAGACTTGTGTTGTTAAGTAGAGTGGATCTGGCAAAAAATAGAGATAAGAGTAAATATAATAAAAATATATTATAAAAAATATAATGAAATAACACAGTTTTTTAAAAATGGATTTTGAAGATACTGAGAAAACATATTTGAGACTCTTTGGCCAGATATTCCCTTTCGTGCTCTCCAATATCCTAAGCCTCTTGGAATCTATACTGTCCTATGTTCTTCCCAAACACTGACTCTGGGCCTGATCATGTGACTTGATATCTGTGGCTTTCTCAATGATTTGTGAAAATAAAAACAACACGTTACAAAAGTAGAAAAGCAATCAACACTGGATTATGCTTGCTTTCTTATAATATTCTTTTTTATAATTATAAGAAAGCAAGCTATTTCTTATAATATATTTTTTGGAACCCAGTTCAAATGTTTAGTAAGATAGAGAATAAAACAGAAAGAAAAAGATAGAACATTAAAGAAATATGTATAATTTTCATACATATAACATATTATCTAGATCACAATATATATGTATCTATGTCTGTATCTATATCTATCTATATTTATATGCATCTTTTTGTATATACATATGCAGAGATAGATAGATAGATAGAAAGTTAGATAGGTGGATAGACAGACAGATAATCAGAAAAACAAACAGACAGATAGGTAGACAAAAAGACAGACAGACAGACTATCCATCCAGTTTTGGATGAATTGTTTGTTCAGTCACTGTATTAGGAAATTAGACATATGAATTAGGGACTTGATAAATGTCCTTATGGACATCCATCATTAGCAAACACAATGTCAAACGCACATGCTGTATTACGCACATGCTGTCAATATTACATGGTCATGCATAGATAAATTTTGTCATGTGAAGCTATGGAATTTTTAGGTATCTTCTCACACAGGAATAAACAACTATAATAGAAATTAGGACCTAGAAGTATTATCTTAGCACAGTGAAACAGTATTACACTTATCATTGCTTGGCACTGGGTGACAGCAGGAGACTCTGAGGGGTATGTGATAGCTAGTTTTGGGTGTCAACTTGATTACATCTGGAACTAATCAAAAGTGAAGCTCCTGGATATACCTGTGAGGGACATTTTTCTTGATTGAATCATTTGAGGTGGGATAACCCACCTTATATCTGACCCACACTTCTGTTGGCAGCCCAATTAAAGAAAGAAGGTTGTTCTTGTTCTTTGCCTGCTTACCCTTGCTCTTACCTGAATGCTTATTACTTCACTGGTTTTAGCAACTACTTCATATACTAGCATACCAAAAGACCATCTGAGACATCACTCTCCTGGACCAAAAACTAGAGGATTCTTGAACTTTCTTTTGTGAGACAGCCATTTGTTAGAATTGTAAGACCACACCCTGTGAATCACTCTAATAAGTTCTGTTTTCATATATGTTGAGTCACCCTATCAGTTCTGTTTATCAAGAGAACCTTCAGTAACTCAAAGCATTAAGAACATTTCTAGTAGAGGCTACATTAAGGGCTGGATTTTATGCCATCAAGTAATTAATGACTGTCAAGGGAAAGAACACAAAACAGCAATTCTGGATAAAGTTTCTAGAATATTCTTAGTTACAGTGGATATTTTTATCTTTCAATCATAAAATCTTAGAGAAATTATAAAAGCCAATGAAATGAATTTGTAATTCAAGGAAACTCTAAGTGACATAGAAGGGAGTTACGATTTTCTGGGTTATAAAAGCAAAATTGTTTCCTATCCATAGAATTAGTTTGCAAATAACTCTCAAAGGTTCTAGTTAACCCAGGTGAAGATCTAATTCTGGAATCTGTCAATAATTTTATTTTACACTAAAACTCAAACCTGTGGCATGGATGAAGGATCTTAATGTCAAGAATTACTCTGAGAATCTTCAACATGTTCTTAGCATCTTCCATTTAGATTTTAAAAGAATTGAACAGAAGAATGCATTGGTCAGTTCATAAAGTGAAGCTTCAGAGAAGAAAGAAGGCTGGAAAAGTTACTGAGATGGAAATATACGTCAATTTTGTCTTTAAGTAAACAAAAAAGTTGAGAGGGTAGGTTCAAGAAGTGATTCAATGGCTCACATAAATGCTTGTGACAGTCATATGTGGGCCCCTATTGATAGACTCACTGAGGTTTTGAATTGCTAGAAACAAGTGACTACTGTTGGTTTCTTGTTCTATCCCATGTTAATGGGAATTCTTCTCTGGTCTTTGCTGTTCCTAAGTATTCTCTGTACTCTTAAGTGCTTTTCTGCTAATTATCCTACCTATTCAGACTAGAGGACTGGTACTGAAGCAACATGATAAACACCTCTGCTTGATTCATATGATAACTTCATGGTATATATATATTAGAAAGGATGATTGAACCAAAATTACTGGTGTATATTTTTGCATTCTTATACCCTCCTTTGCAATAAAATATGGCTTTTTCTAGTTGTGCATGTAAACAACTTCTCATCCACTAACTTTAAACTACATCAAGGGGCTCAGATTAACTGGATTTAGGTAATGATACCTCTGATGGTTAGTGTTAATTGCCAACTACACAGAATCTGGATCACCTGGGGAGGAAGTTTCAATAAAGGATCATTAAATTAAGCTGCCCTGTGCGCTTCGCTGTGGGAGATTTTACTTATAGAGTTAATTGTGGTAGAAAGACCCAGTGTGGGAGGTAACATTTCATGGGCCAGGTCCTGGATTAAATGCAAAGGACAGAGGGAGCTAAGCATGCATTCTTTTGGGGGGGGGTCACGACAGTTGCCACTGTTGCTCTGTGGAGGGACATCTGGGTTGTTTCCAGCTTCTGGCTATTATAAATATGGCTGCTATGAGTATAGTGGAACATGTATCTTTATTACATGTTGGAGCATCTTCCAGGTATATACCCAGGAGTGGAATAGCTGGGTCCTCAGGTAGTATTATGTCCATTTTCCTGAGGGTCCACCAAACTGATTTCCAGAGAGGTTGTATTCCCAACAGCAACGGAGGAGTGTTCCTCTTTCTCCACATCCTCGCCAACATCTGCTGTCACCTGAGTTTTTGATCTTAGCCATTCTGACTGGTGTGAGGTGAAATCTCAGGGTTGTTTTTATTTGCATTTCCCTGATGACTAAAGATGTTGAACATTTCTTTAGGTACTTCTCGGCCATTCGAGTTTCCTCAGTTGAGAATTCTCTGTTTACCTCTCTTCCCCATTTTTAGATAGGGTTATTTGGATCTCTGGAGTCTAGCTTCTTGAGTTGTTTGTATACATTGAATATTAGCCCTCTATTGGATGTAGGATTGGTGAAGATCTTTTCCCAATCTGTAGGTGGTCGTTTTGTCCTATTTACAGTGACCTTTGCCTTACAGAAGCCTTGTAATTTTATGAGGTCCCATCTGTCGATTCTTGATCTTAGAGCACAAGCCATTGCTGTTCTATTCAAGAACTTTTCCCCTGTGTTCACGTGTTCGAGACTCTTCCCCACGTTCTCTTCTATTAGATTCAGTGTATCTGGTTTTATGTGGAGGTCCTTGATCCACGTGGACTTGAGCTTTGTACAGGGAGATAGGAATGGATCAATTTGAAATCTTAAACAGAAGGAACACTACCAAACTCATTCTATGAGGCCACAGTTACACTGATACCAAAGCCCCACAAAGATCCAACAATAAAAGAAAACTTCAAACCAATTTCCCTTATGAATATCGATGCAAAAATACCGAATAAAATTCTTGCAAACCAATCCAAGATCATATCACAATGATCATTCACCATGATCAAGTAGGCTTCATCCCAGGGATGCAGGGATGGTTCAATACCCGGAAATCCATCAATGTAATCCACTACATAAACAAACTCAAAGAAAAAAACCACATGGTCATTTCATTAGATGCTGAAAAAGCATTTGACAAAGTTCAACATCCCTTCATGATAAAAGTCTTGGAAAGATCAGGAATTCAAGAAATATACTTAAACATAGTAAAAGCAATATACAGCAAACCAGTAGCCAACCTCAAACTAAATGGGGAGAAACTTGAAGCAATCCCACTAAAATCAGGGACTAGACAAGACTGCCCTCTCTCTCCACACCTATACAATATAGTACTTGAAGTTCTAGCTAGGGCATTCATACAACAAAAGGAGGTCAAAGGGATACAAATTGGAAAGGAAGAAATCAAAATATCACTATTTGCAGATGATATGATGGTATACTTAAGTTACCCAAAAAACTCCACCAGAGATCTGCTACAGCTGATAAACAACTTCAGCAAAGTGGCTGGATACAAAATTAAATCAAGCAAATCAGTAGCCTTCCTATACTTGAAGGATAAACAGGCTGAGAAAGAAATTAGGGAAATAACACCCTTCACAATTGTCACAAACAATATAAAATATCTTGGTGTGACTCTAACCCAACAAGTGAAATATCTGTATGACAAGAACTTCAAGACTCTGAAGAAAGAAATAGAAGAAGACCTCAGAAGATGGAAAGATCTCCGATGCTCATGGATCAGCAGGATTAATATAGTTAGCATGGCCATGCTGCTGAAAGCAATCTACAGATTCAATGCAATCCCCATCAAAATCACAACCCAATTCTTCATAGATCTAGAAAGAGCAATTCTCAAATTAATATGGAATAACAAAAAACCCAGGATAGCAAAAACTATTGTCAACAATAAAAGAACTTCTGGGGGAATCAGCCTTCCTGACTTCAAGCTGTAGTACAGAGCAGTATTGATAAAAACTGCATGGTATTGATACAGTGACAGGCAGGCAGATCAATGGAATAGAATCGAAGACCCAGAATTGAACCCACACACTTATGGTCACTTGATCTTTGACAAAGGAGCTAAAACCATCCAGTGAAAAAAAGACAACATCTTCAACAAATGGTGCTGGTTCAACAGGCGGTCTACATGTAACAGGAAGTTGTTGACATAACAGCTCATTACCTTAAAATAGTTAAATGGGCAATTTCACAAAAAGAAGTCTTATGTTCAAAATGAAATTTAGAGATTTGGAAACAAGCAAGGATTTATCAATACATCAGTATAGAAGCCTCTCAATTCTTGTCAATTAGCTCAATAGTTTCTCTAATAGTAATGAAGTCTCCTTTCTATCCTTGGCAGTCTAGAATAATATTTTCATTTTTGTATTACTTGAGCTCATTTATATATTATAGATGGTAGTGTTTACGAAGGATTTTTAGTTTGAGTTTGTCTGAGGTTTACTTACAGCTAAATTCAAATTCACACGTTGGCAAGAATGTAATGTAAAATCGTATTTAGTGGTACATGATTATGATTTTCTCAGTCATTGTTATTTTAATTTTGGTTACTTGATTAAGCTGGTGTATTCTGGTGAGCTGGTGGAGAAAGTTCTGTACCTCATCCTTTTTTAACTTATAAATATTTTGTGAGAGGCTCATAAACAAACCTCAGTCACTACTTTCAGTAATTATTATTTGTTTATTATATTACTTGTTCCTATCACAGTGGTCAGTGTTTTTCTATTTTTGTTTCCACACCTCTGTGTATGTCCTGGATATCCCAAAATAAAGACGGTGTTTTTCTGTGTGGTTTTAAGTAGCCTTCTTGTCTCTGTTTTCTAATATGAGTTATAAACTATTAATATCATACTGTATTTTGATTTTCAACTTAGTCAATTTTGTAAGTAGGCACATGCCTTGAAATTAGTTTCTTAAATATTTAATTATTTGTCTTATGTATATGAGTACATTGAACCTATCTTCAGACAAACCAAATGGAGTTGGACCCAAAAACAGATGGTTATGTGTCACCATGTGGTGTCTGGGAATTGAACTCAGAACTCATAACCTCTGGAAGAGCAGACAATTCTCTTAACCACTGAGCAATCTCTCCAGCTCCTTTGTAATTATTTTAACTCCTAAAGTTTAAAAAATGATTACAGGCCCATGATTTAATTTTCTTAAGACTTACCCACAAAGATGACATTAGTTTATGCAAGGATGAATTTTTCCCTTTGTCAAAAGATAATGTATGTAAATTGTGAAATAAGTGCTGTGTACATTTCTTGCTTCATGAGCCTACCTTTTCTCAGATTTAGATCTCCTATTTCTTAGCCATCTGCTCCTCTAATATATTACTCAACACACATATATATGCTTCACCACACCACACAGGAACTACAAATACATATACAACACACACACACACACAAATACACTGTGCATACACTGCACACAACACAACACAGATACATAGATCACATGTCTACTAGTGTACAAACAACACACACACACACACTTACTTTATAGCACACATATCATTTACGCAATATATACCAAAAGAACAGAGTTATAGACTATATATATATATATATATATATATATATATATATATACTACACACAAGCATTATACACCACATATGCAAACATTTCATAAAAAACTTTTATACTACACTCACATATACACCATGCATGCACAATGATGTCATTAGATCTAGTTTAGTAGTACAAAGGTAATTCTAATTTTGTACAGGTAGAGCATTCTCCTGTAACATGAGAAAACCAGTTTTGATTACTGTCAATATACTTTCTGTATCAGTTCTTCAGTCTTTCCTGAATTTCTTCTCTTCTCCATCACATACATGAAATTTCATCTTGATAAATGAGCTCCTTGATGACCTCCTATTTGGGTTACCAACAAGATTCCCCCCTCCCCCCTTGTTTCAAAGCTTTTTAATTTAGGCTATTCCCCATCACCTCTCACTCAAATTTAATTGTTAGAAAAAGTTTCTGGAAAAGGACCAAATACATGTAAGAAAAAGTAACTTATTCATTTAGAGTGTTCTTTAGAGCAGAAGAGGTCATATATGTAAACTGGCTCAGATTATTATCAGATTCTCAGGCATGATCAGAATCCATGACAAAAAGGTATCACTTACATCATTCCTTTCCAGTGAAGTGTTTTCTGGTGCCTGTATATTGGATAGGGACATTTTAGTTTCTTTGATTTCTAAGAGGTGATTGCCATCAGTTTCTAAGGTCTGTGTACACAAGTGAAGTCTATGAATTTTTGTACCTTCTGGAGATGCAACTAGAAAAGAAGACTGACTATGTGACACAGTCAAAGATACATAGTTACACATAGCAAATAATTTTTCTAACTGGGAAAAAATAACTATCATACTCAGCTCTTGTGTTGGTGACTTTTACACACCTGTGAATAAATACCACACAAAACCAACTTAAATATATATATATATATATATATATATATATACATATATATATATATACATATATATATACATATATACACATATATATCATACAGTTTTATATATATGTGTATGCATACATATACATATCCTATATATGTATATACATATACATACCATACATATACATACCATATATATAAATATATATATGTAATACTATCATAATTCTACAGCAATCAATTTTGTTTCTAGAAACAATATTTCTTGAATTTTAACAGCTAGCATAACATCTTGTATATCTATGTTACATGCTTATATAGGCTGTGTTTAAATTAATATTATGTATTATCTCTCTCTATATATACATCTATCTATATGTATCATCATCTTCATCTATTGTATATTTATCTATGTATCTATATATCTGTACTGGCTGGTTTTGTATCAACTTGACACAAGCTGGAGTTATCACAGAGAAAGGAGTTTCAGTTGAGAAAATACCTCCATGAGATCCACCTGTAAGGCATTTTCTCTATTAGTGATGGGGGGGGGTTATGGGTGGTAACATCTGTGGGCTGGTATTCTTGGGCTCTATAAGAAAGCCAGCTGAGCAAGCCAAAATAAGCAAGTCAATAAACAGCATTCCTCCATGGCTTCTGCATCAGCTCCTGCTCCTTGACCTGCATGAGTTCTAGTCCTGACTTCCTTTTGTGATGAACAACAATTGAAAGTGTAAGCTGAATAAAACCTTTCCTCCACAACTTGCTTCTTGTTCATGATGTTTGTGCAGGAATAGAAACCCTAACAAAGAATATATATGTATGTATGTATTATGTACCTTTCTATCTATCTATTTATCTATCTATCTATCTATCATCTATCTATCTATCTATCTTAACAGTATTCCTCTTTCTATTGTTACTGTAAATTAGCACCACAATTAAGATTCCTTCCTGCTAGAGCATGTTTGTTTCTTTTATTCATGGGACCAGCAGTTTTGTACCTTTTAAGGTACATTGCAAGGTCAGACATCTGCTAAGCATCATATTTTGCCCCAAACATGAACTCTGTAAAAGAGAAACAAAAACTGAAACATTCAGATTATTTAAGAAACTATGGTAAATCAGAAAAATATAAAGGTAGTGAACACAAATCTAATGACATCAGTATCATTTAGAAACTGGATTATATTCAGTGCTTACTTTATGTCTCCATATGTACAGCAGATTATGTTAAATGCAGTGGCAACCAGCTTTTGACAGAGAAGACCCTTTTATGTCTTCTTCACTGTTTTTCTTCACACTAAGACTTCTAGGTAAACTACTTAGTACAAGGCACAGGGAACTCTTCCAATAGAGGAACAAACATCCTGAAGCCTGGCATTTTCAGATTTAGCCAGTACAACTCTTACAAAAAAACAAAAAACAAACAAACAAACAAACAAAAAACTAAAACAAATCTTGCACTATGTTTATTTATTCACAATTTTACGTTTTCTTCAATGTTGTACTTTCAATACCAGTCAATTATCTCACATGATATTTAAAAAAAGAATTACTCCCATGTCTGGGGAGATGGTTGAGTGCCTGCCACCAAGCCAACTAACATGAGTTCCATTCCCAGAATCCACATGATTGAATGAGAAAACTGACTTTTACAAATTGGCCTCTGACCTCCATACATTCAACATTTTATACAAATGTGTTATGTACACACAAGACAAATATATTTAATGGAATTAAATAAATTTTAAAATTACCTAGCAATTTTTGACTATTTGTTATCTGTGAACATTGTACACATGTTCAGTCATTATACATCTTATTTCTTTTCTTATGAATTTGCAACACATGAACTGTATACAAAACTTTCCTAATCTATGAATTATGTATCTTATTCTTTCTAATCTTAACACTAATACGTTTAGAATACTTTAAGTAAAGTACAATACTTTAAAATAATGCTTTTCATTGATGCAAACTGTATTGTAAGTAGAATTTCTTCATCATCAACCCCAATTTTGTCAAGAATTTCCTTCAAAGAAAAATATTCATATGAATTGAAATACCAAGTATTTAAAGTTATTTAGATTTTATGACCGAAGAAGATATAAAAAGTGATATTCGTCCAGTTAAATTTAACACTAACACTCAATGGCCAAGACTACCTCTTTGGATGTATTATTGATGAAGGTTACATAGAAGGAGGTTAATAGAGTCAGTGTGGCAGACCATATTTTTACCCATGACCTGAATATCATTGGTCATATTATGGCTTCAAATCTCCAGAGTGAAGTAAATTACTAAATTTGTCATCAGAAATTTATACACAATTCCCTTTGGAACTTTTAGTGTGTTGACTGCAGAGTTTGTAGCCTCTCATAAAATAAGATATTCATGTAAATAATTTATTTATCTCACTTTATATGCATTATATACTATTAATAGAGTCTTCACTCAAACTTTATAAAACTTGCATACATGTGAATGAGTGTGTGTATGTGTGTGTGTGTATGTTCATGTGAAAATAGATGTGTGGATAAGCATATTCTTTTAATTATTGGTTATTGAGACAGAATGTGAAAGAATAACCTCTTTCTCCATTCAGCCTCATCCCATCAAGTATGTCCCCAGACTCAGAATCCATATTTTCCACATGGGAAGGAACATCGTGTGTCAGCTGTCTTCCTCCTCTCAGCCCAAGTATGTACTCAGATCTGGAATCAATCTTCTCCATTGCTCAGACCAATAAGTCTCTTATGTGAAGCCCCAATGGATATACAAGCTGACAAGGGCCCAGCAGCAAGAGATAGTATTGTAGGTCAATTATCAGTTTGTTACAATATCTACACATTCAGTGCCGCCCCCCCCCAAAAAAAAGGTATTCTCAAGGCAGAGGCTAGTTAAAAACTTTAGGACTGGGAGGTTTAGCACAGGAATCCTAGCCTTGCTTCTACATTTATAACATAGTCTCCTCCTCTTCTTCCTTTGTTTCCTAAATCTTGTGTTCTTTAGGTAGATCTCACAGGCAGGATCAATGTTGGAGAAGATGGCCATCTAGTCTAAAGAATTATGCAAGGGCCAGCAAAAGTGAATGGAAATATGCAAGGTTGGAGGTGGTGAGACCCTCTAGAATGTATTAGAGACCTGGGAGGTGAGAGACTCTCAGTACTCAAAGGGAGGGACCTTAGATGAAATGTCCAACAGTGGGAAGAGGAAACTTGTAGAATCCACCTCCAGGAGAAAGACAAGACATCAAGTGGAGGGATGGGGTTGTCATCCCACATTCAAAAATTCTGACCCAGAATTGTCACTGTTTAAAAGAACTACAGGGACAAAAATGGAAAAGAGACTGAGGGAAAGGATCCAGTGACCCACCCAAATTTGGACCCATCTCATGGGGAGGCTCCAATGCATGATACTATTACTGATGCTGTAATACTATGGTGTACTTACAGACAGGGGACTAGTATGCTTGCTCTCTGAGAGGCTGAAAAAGCAGCTGACTGAGACAGAGAGATTACTTACACCCAACCAGTGGACAGAAGCAGGGGACCCCTGTTGTTTAATTAGAGAAAGGCTGGAAGAAGTTGAACAGGAGGACAACCCCATAGAAAGACCAGCATTCCCAACAAACCTGGATCCCCTCCCTATATAACCCCCCTATTCACCCCCCCTCCAGACACTAAGCCACAAACCAGGCAGTTAGCTTGTATGAGGCCCCTACACATATACAACAGAGGCCTGCCTGGTCTGGCCTCAATGAGAGAAGACACACCTAATCCTTGAGAGTCTTGAGCCCTCAGGGAATGGGGAAGCCGGGCTAGGTGTGAGATGTCAACTGGAATGCATAAAAAGATTAAAGATGAAGAAGAAGAAGAAGAAGAAGAAGAAGAAGAAGAAGAAGAAGAAGA